>CAJNJA010009768.1:0-14600 GCA_905231915.1 Symbiodinium necroappetens | reverse complement strand
CCTATGTTTACCTATACCCTGGCCCTTAACCCTAAACCCTAAACCCCTAAACCCTAAACCCCTAAACCCTAAACCCTAAACCCTAAACCCCTAAACCCTAATCCCTAAACCCTAAACCCTAAACCCCGAAAACCCTTAACCCTAAACCCTAAAACCCTAAACCCTAAACCCTAAGCCCCTAAACCCTAAACCTTAAACCCCGAAAACCCTAAACCATAAACCCCGAAAACCCTTAACCCTAAACCCCTAAACCCCAAACCCCCTCCTTCAGGATCATGGCTGCATAGGCGCAGAAGAGCTCATCCTTCTCGGCCTAGCAGCTCGTAGGGTTTAGGGTTTGGGGGCGTAGGGGTTTAGGGTTTAGGGGTTTAGGGGTTTTAGCTTTAGGGTTTAGGGTTTAGGGGTTTTAGGGGTTTAGGGTTTAGGGTTTAGGGGTTTAGGGTTTAGGGGTTTAGGGGTTTAGGGTACGTGGGTCAAGCTGTACCGTTATGGTTTAGAGCCTAGGACCGGGTTTACAGAAGGGTCTAGGGGTCGATGTGACAAACGTCGAAACTGCGATCATCCGAAAAACCAAGGCGGTAGTCGTACCCTAACCCCCCAGGTACCTACTATATAGGGCCCTAGGGGCTCTAGTACCCTATATAGTAGGTACCTGGAGGGTTAGGGGTAGGTACGAGAATCGGTGGCAACCCGAACCGTCCTCAACCGCAGGAGCAAACATCGAGCACAATTAATGCTCGCTTTCGACCGCATGAACAAAGCTAGCTTGGGGGTAGCGTTGCCGTCGTTGTTGCTGCTGCCGTGAAGTCAGGCCTGCGTGCCTGGCGGTTTGTGCGACCTTCGCCAATCCCCGCTGTGACTGAGTCATCCGCTGCGCGCGCAAAAACAGAGTGGCATCCTCCATTCCCTCAAATTTCGCAGTATCCGAAATGCGATGAAAACTTCTTGCACGGAGGCGCGGTCTGCCGCCAGCAGCCACTGTGAGTTGGACCTTCTCGCCTTCTCGATTGCTATGCTCCGTTTCGGGTTTAGGGTTTAGGGGTTTAGGGCTTATGGGTTTAGGGTTTAGGGGTTTGGGTTTACGGATTAGGGTTTTGGTAGTACACAAAAGGGACCACAGGGCCATACGACGTGAAGTGTGCGCCGCCACTGGAGAAGCCGCCGCTTCGGCAAGCTGACAGTTTCGGAACCCAAGATAGTCATCTAGATCCCTAAACCTTAAACGCTAAACCCTAGTCTTTGTGCTGAGATATCCGCGGCATTCAATCCTTTGAACATTGGAGAAGTCGCAGGGTTCTTCGGCAGAAAGGGGTAGGATGAAGGTAGGTGGGGTAATCCTAAATAAGAGTTCTGACGCAAGGGAATTCTCCTAACTTCATCGCAGCTTTTGAGGTCTCCGATAGGCACAGGGTTCCGGACTTACTTGGAGGGTCGGGGGACTTAGTAAGTAGAGTAGATATGAAGTAGAGATATAGGTACCCTACAAGGTATCAAACTTGGGGTTATGATGCTTATATGTCTATACGATAACTACTTACTAGGTCCCCCTACCCTCCTCCTAGACAGCTCGGCCTGTGGCACCTCGCTCGCGGGAACCTCCGCCATGGAATCCTTTGGGTCGAAGGAAATGTGTCTTTTAGGGCTTACCTTAACCCACCAAAACCTACTTTTTCGTAGGGTCCCTATAAATCCCATATTAGGGTTTATAATAAGAACCTACAAAAAAGTGGGTTTGGTAGGTTAAGGTAGGGTTTAAATAGGGTTTAGGGGTTTAGGGTTTACGGTATAGGGGTTCCATGAACGGCGCCTTTGATTTAGGGGTGCCTTCACGTGTGCCTTCCTTTAGGGTTGCATGCCTTTCAGGCTTTCTTGCATGGTGCTTTTCCGGGTGATAAAAAATCATAATCGCAACAGGGTTCCATTTTAAGTTGAGGGTTCTACAGGGCTTTGCGGGGTGTGCGGGGTTTGAGTCAAAGAAGGTTTGCGTTATCAAGATTGACAAGATTTTCTACAGGGTGTCAGAAATGGGCTTACAAAGGGTGCATAAGGTTTGTACATAACAGGGATGGTTGTCCGAATTGTGGCCTGGCCATCGTCCGGAACACGAGCCGGAATGTCAGCAAACTCCCGATTGGACGCTGACCGACCATTGAGTCACGCGAAGTGATTCCGAAGTGGGACGCAACACTCCATCTGTACCCATAGGCCCCTAAGTAGTTCCTTTTTATGGTTTATATCAGTTTATATCTAGTATCCTACAAGGTAATCCTAAAAAGGAACTACTTAGAGGGGCCTATGGGTAGACAACAGAGGGGCAGTGGGCAACCCAACTTGGCTCCGCATGGGCGAAGTCTTCCAAGTCGCCGCAAGTGTTGTCACGTTCCTGCATGAAGCCCCAACCCAGAGAGCCCAATACCCCTTAACTATAAATCAGAATATGAAGGCCCCTTTAGTTTAAGGTATATTCCTTAATTAAGGTGTATTGGGCTCTTTGGGCATGAAGCCCCAAACCCGCCAAAGCTTGAAGAGCCGAAGGGGCAGAACACCGACTTTGTTACTTCCGGCCAGGAAATCCTGCCTGCCTGGCGTACTTGGTGGACGGGAGGGCTGTTTCCTCTCATTTCTGGCAGCGGTAGCGTGTTCGTAGGAATTTTATTGTGTGTGAGTACAGCTTCAAAAGGATTGTGTGACTTCGCTGTAGGTTCACGGAGGTTTCTATTGCTTACCATTGTAAAACAATGTAAACCTAGACCTAACGACTCACAATCTTTATGTGCTGATAAGTCTGAGACCCTACAACTTATCACCCGGAAACCTAAAAAAGGCAGAGCACCGTTCTCAAACCGCCGAAAACGCCCTTTGAGAATCTTCCACAAAACTTGAACAACAAACAGCATCGAAGCTCTTTAAACCCCAATCCTAGATCCCCAAACCCACATAAATCCTAAGAAGTGCCCCTTCGACACCGAACTCAACCTTGAATCCCGGAACCCTAAACCTTAAATCCTAAAGAATCCCGACCCCTCTGATCCCTGAGGGTAAAGTCAGCCCCTGATACAAAGCCCAGCCTCCTCCCTTTGTAAGGGCTCAAGGGACTTCGCAACTGGGGTTCTCCTAACTATAACCTTGCTGTTGGCCCGAATTGCCAAGTCCCATGAGCCTTTAAGCAAGCCCTAAACCCTAAACCCGTAAACCCTAAACCCCTAAACCCCAGACACTTAACCCCTAAACCCTAAACCTCTCAACTCTAACCCCTAAGCCCTAAACCCTCAGTCGGCCCTGATACAAAACCCAGCCTCCTCCCTAATCGCAGGCTCCCAGGATCGCTTGAGCCCCTCACGGCAGTCCCCGAAAAAACGTATCTTCGTAAGTTAAGGGCTCTGTGTTTGCTTCTCAGGGCCTTTGGGGGTTGCGAAAATATTCCCCGGTCGATGCTTGCAGGCTTCTAAACAAGTGGCACCAGGCCTAGCGTCATAAGTGGGGCTCTGTACTTTTTCAAGAGGTCTATATAAGGATCCTATTGGGGCATGGTATGATGATCCTGCTAGAGCTGCTAGATGGGACAAGGGTGGTTTAGGGTCGAGGTACCCCAAACCCAAAACGCTAGAGTCAGTCACCTTCATTTGAATTGCTCCGACTTTGCTAGTGGCTCGCGTAGTGTGCGCTGCATGCCCTCGAGTCTAGAGATATCTGGCAACTTCTGGGGCGACAAAAAGGCCACTATACACGTTCGATTGGTTTTAGGGCATAGGGGTTACGGGGGTCCACAGAATAGGATTGTAGGACATGCTTGTTAGAGTCAACCGGAGTGCTGGGAGTCATACTCCATGTGGAGCTCTCACCATATAAGATTTTGCCTCTGCTTAACTAAGCAATATGTCATGCTGGGCATGTGAAGCAGCCAGCTTTAGATTTGAAGGCGTGCGGTGAAACACCGGTCCATATTAAACCTACAGCTTTGACTTCCTGTAGGATTTACCTTTGAAGCCTTGCTGCCTTTTCTGGTACAGCTAATCCATTAATTCATCCGAGGCCACGGACGTCGAGAGACGCTGCCAGGGATTCGGGTGCAGCAATTTGGTTTAGGGCATAGCGTTTAATGGAAAACCGGACCGAAAGCGCGTGACATTCTGAAGCACTCTCCTCAAGCCGGAGAACCCAAGACACCGAATCCTCGCCGAGTCTTAGCCCGTCAAGAGTAACTCATAGTAACACCACACGGAGCAACTCATAGTAACACCACAGACCCTAGACCCCTAAATCAGAAATCTTCAGGCCCGAGACACCCATAGGCCCCTAAGTAGTTCTTTTTTGGGAGTACCTTCTAGGATTCTAAATATGAACCACCAAAAGGAACTACTTCGGAGCCTGTGGGCAGCGGCTCATTTTCGCTCTGATGCATCGGCGGGATGGTTTCGGCACAGCCGGCTAAGGATTCGGATTCCTACTGCCGGTGCTTCGGGTATTTTGGGTACTCGGCTTCAGGTTCAAAGGTTCAAAGTAATTGTTTGAACCCTAAACCCTACACCCCTAAACCCTAAACCCCTAAACCCCTAACCCCTAAACCCTAAACCCTACACCCACTGTTTAATTAGGCGTTTTTGGACTTCGGAGTTTCAAGCAAGGCATGACGTTTGGATTGGAGCTTTAGGTTTTGGGCTTTTAGTACTTAGAAGCCAGGAAGTTTGAATCCCTGTGTCTACAAAGGCCTAGGGTTCTGTTTGGTTTTTGGTTTAGGGGTTTAGGGACGAGGGCTTAGGGTTTGGGTGGAGTCATTCAAGCACCAAGAAGCACCGAGCTGGAAAATATGCTAGATGTCTGCTGCCCCGGCTTGCCTCGAGTAAGCATTTTAAGCATATGGGCTTTCATGAAGGGGGAATTTTGGGATATTCCAAACTAGTGTTTTTGCTGGTGCTTTTTTGGGTCCTATCTAGCGGTAAGCCTTGTCGTCCCCTAAGCACGAAGCCAATAAATCCGAGACCTTACACCAGTAAACCTGCGCAACGATACAGAACACAAGCACAGGAAAGACGAAACATCACGCACTCAAGCATGAGGACGACAATTGAACTCTGCCAATCTGATAGTTGGCCATTTCTGCCCACAGCTGTACATACCTGATACACTGATGACGATACTCTGTTCGGACTCAGGATTTCAGACCTTGGGTTCAGGGTTCAAGATGTGGGAGCTGCTAAACCCTAAACCCGAAGCCCCAAATCCTAAGCCCCAACTCCTAAATCACAAGCCCTAAACCCATTCGGATCTTATCGAGGGTTCCGGTTCAGGACCCAGGAAGATTTCAGGACGTTCGGGAAGCCTTGAACTTTCATAACACAGGTGCCTGGGCCTGGATAGTTAGCACAGGGCTTTCGTTCACAGTATACTGTGAAAATAAGAAAAAAGGGGGCCCGAAGGAATAGTACGTCTTGGTAATTATTCTGGTTCTACAATGATGTAGGAACTTGATTAAGAAACCCTGGCCCTATCAAGGCCCAGGTTTTCTTAATCAGGTTCCTATATTTCTCTAACTTCGGTTCCCAAACCCTAAACCCCCTAAGCCCCAAACACCACAAGCCTAACCATAGGCCGCTAAGTAGTTCCGTTTTGGGATTACATTAGTAGGATTCTAAATATAAGCCACAAAAAGGAACTACTTAGGGGCCTTTGGGTAGTTTAACTACTTGGAGAATCCAAGGGAAATAGTAAGCGTCATGCAGTGACAATAGGGCTATGAGTAGGCTAATCCCAGTCAGGCTCCGCTGAAGAGTGCTTCTAATCCCGAACGGCACCTACTTCCTAGATCCCCCAATCCCTACAGACATTCCTCAACCCTGAACCCTAAACTCTAAACCCTACGCCGTAGGACTACCCTAAACCCCTAAACCTCTAAACACCTATTGCAAGCCAAACCCCAACATCAAAACCCTAAACCCCGGAGCCCCATTGGAGGATCATGGGACTTTGTAACTAGGGTTATAAAATAAGGTAACAACAATTACAAGTATAATTTACAACCCCAAGTAAGGTACCCACAACCCCTAAACCCTAAACCCTAAACCCTAAAACCCTGAATCCTAATCCCTAAACCCTAAACCCTGAACCCTAAACCCTTATAATTACTGAGTCCCAATGATCCTCCAAGTCAAGCCCGCACCCTAAACCGTAATACCCCGAAACCCTCCTGTAAGAGTCGGGCCCCCAAACAAAGTCGTAGGATTTAGGGTTTAGGGTTTAGGATTTAGGATTTAGGGCCTTTAGGGTTTAGGGTTTAGGGTATATATAGGGTTTAGGGTTTAGGGTTTTGGGTATATAAAGAGTAGGCACCCAAACCAAGTCGTAGGATATGACCTTAAGCCCTGAACCCAGACTCAACGCCCAGCGCCGGGCCTGCTTGAACTGCCTCTGTCTGCGTGGACTCACCAAAGAGCCGTTCGCCTGTCGAAGTGTTCCGGGAGGGTTTAGGGTTTAGGGTTTAGGAATTATCGGGCTTACACCTAAACCCTAAACCCCTAAAGGGGGGGTCTCATGAGAGCTAGACTAAACCTACTTTGCTCAAGGGATCTATAGGGGTACTATAAGGGTTATAGGGGTCCCTTTAAAGGATCTATAGGGGTACTATAGGGGTTAAACGGGTCCCTTTAAGGGATCGATAGGGGTACTCTAAGGATTTAGGGCCTCTTTCAGGGATCCATAGGGATACTATAAAGGTTATAAGGGTCCCTTTAAGGGATCTATAGGGGTACTATAAGGGTTATAAGGCTCCCTTTAAGGGATCTATAGGGGTACTATAAGGGTATAGGGGTACTATAAGGGTTTAGGGTTTGGGGGTTAGGGGTTCAAAGGCTCGGAATTTAGCCCTAAACCCGCGGAAACTTCATTCCTCACGGCGTTGACCCGTTGGTGCCGAAGAACAGCTACCCATGTGCGGTTAGTGACTCCCTACCCTGGACCCTTATGAACCCTAAACCCTAAACAGGCATCTGCTTCAGGGTCGAGTGCCCTAGCCCCAAACATGTCAACCTTTAGTTATGGTATGGGTTTTTCTAACACCTTAGAAGCTTACAGGCTACCTAGGAACAACTGGTTGTGGAAGGGGCCGATCAAACTCCCATAGCTGTTTAGTTGCCTCCATCCATAGGCTTTATGGGGTGTGGGATTCAGCTAGACCCCAAATGCCAAAGGACAAAGACGAAGAGAACTCCCCGCACAGCTTCTCGTATATCCTGGAACGCTCCATCAGGAAGGTCGATCATCTGGTCCGTACTACGGAGTGTCGCCACGTTCAGGATTTTTGGGGGTTTAGGGTTTAGGGTGTGGGTGGGCTGAAGTTGGAGGTCCTGCTGACAAGTAGAGAAGGAGAAGAAACAATCATGCAAAGCGTGCCGGCTCGTGGGTTTGCTCAACGTGTATTGGTCATGAGTCCTAGAGACAATTGATTTTTTGACGGGGTTTAGAAGTTATTTTAAGGTTTCAAGATGAAACTTACCTAAGAAACGCTAGTCCAGCCACCACCACAAACCGAACACAGGATGTCTGGACATTGAGCCTTCCGGCACAAGCATGACATCGCCTGCACGTAGCTTCCTTTCCATCCGATCTCGTCGAAGTTCAACACTGGCCTGCAGAGGCGTGGACAAAGCAGTAGACGTTTCGGACTATACTGTGCAGGCGCAATACCAGGGCCTCAATACTTCGAAAAGGACTTCGCGGTACCCCAAGGCTCCACGAATACAGCTTGTACCTACTTTGGCCCTGAAGACTATCAATCGTAGCGGCATTTGGGCTGTTTGGTACAATAACTACTACAATAGTATAGGGACTATACCGGAATACTGCTACTAATCTTTGAATCTCCGTTTAGACCTGTTCATCGCGAAACTGAAGCATACTGCAAACTTGATGGAAGCGAGTTGTGTTCATTAGCAGCCACATTCGGAACGACAAGTCCGTGATGTTGAGCAACACCTTATTCGAGGGCTTTGTCTCTGCAGCATTCGGCATTCCATAAAACCTACCCAAGCTCCCTCCCCCTACCCATCCTAAAGCCCAAACCCTAAACTTTAAACCCCAAAACCCAAGATCGCGGAACTGACCTCAAAGGTCTTCGGGTGCTTGGCGACATCCTTGGAAGCCAAAGAAAAACACAAGCACAAGCAGGGTGTGCGGCTTGGGGCTTAGAGTGTATATGTATGCATGTCAGCATGCATGCAGGCATGAATGAATGCACATACCTAGTATGTACATGTATGTGTGTATGTATGCATGCATGTACGTACATACCTAGTATGTACATGTATGTGTGTATAATGTACGTATGTATGTATGTATGTATGTATGTATGTGCGTGCATGCAGCCAAATACGTATGTATATGCACGCAAGCACTAATAATGTGTGAATCTAGCTATGTATCTACGTACCTGTGTAATGTACGTATGACTGTCTGTCTGTCTTTCTGTCTGTCTGTCTGTCTGTCTGTCTGGCTGTCTGTCTGTCTGTCTGGCTGTCTCTGTCGGTCTGACCACCTGCCTGCCTGCTTTGCATTTCACCTCTATCGGTCACACAAGGTTACAACATGTATTTCTCCTTCAGAATCGACGATCATTTTAAGTCCGCTATATATTTCAAGAAGAGGCCTCGTCAACTTAGTTGCACAAAACAGCGGAACTTAACGCCAGCCGATAACCCATTCAAAACGAAAAGCCTCTGAATTTCAGGACCCCATAAAAACTAGAAAACATGGACCCCGGATAATCTCTAGCTGCTATACGGAGTTTGGGATGAAAGCGTGCAAAGCTTGTCGGGTTCAGGTGTACCTAGCGGGTCATTCTTGGTATTTTTTACTAGGAGACATAACTTCCCAAAGGCTCCATGTACCTTCATAGTAGATACTTAGGCCTTAAAGTACCTATATAGAGACCCCTTCAAGGCCTAAGTAGCTACTATAAAGGTACATGGAGCCTTTGGGCTTCAGGTCAGGATAAGCAGGGTCCAGAAAGGAGACCGTGAAGGAACCCTTATAGAAACTTTAAAGGAGCCCTTACCCCTATTGAAACTTCAATGGCTCCATAAAACTATATTTAGAATCCTGTAAGGTAATCCCAAAAAGGAACTACTTAGGGGCCTATGGGTACCCCTATTGAAACTTCAATGGGTCCATGAAACAAGATAACCCTAAACCCTAAAACCCTAAACCCTGAACCCTAAACCTACACCCGAAAACGCCTAAACTCTAAACCCTACACCCTAAACCCTCAACCCTAAAGCCCTAAACCAAGCGTCTACCAAGAAAGCTCCCAGCTCGAGCTCGCGCATGGCTTCCCGGCGTCCCTCGCCGAGATCCTCGCTCTTGCTGTTCACGGCACCTGTCGTTTAGGGTTTAGGAGTTTAGGGTTTAGGAGTTTAGGGTTTAGGGTTTAGGAGTTTAGGGTTTAGGAGTTTAGGGTTTAGGAATTTTGGGTTAGAAAAACCAGGTTGCGGGATTTAAGGTTTGATGTGCGTGGTGCTTTGCGGTCAGTGTTTATTCCTCTGACACAAAAGCTACAAAAGTTCTTGTTTTTTGGGGTTCGGGTCTGGGCTATCCGTGCCTACACCTAAACTCCTAAACCCTAAAGCCCGAACTCCTGGAGGGAGTTTAGCTGTTTGCCACGGGTCGCATGGACGTTATCATGGCTTGGGCATGGATGCACTGGCCAAGAGATGGGTTGTTAGAGAGGACGTTATCATGGTTCGGGCATGAATGCACTGGCCAATGGATGCGTTGGTGGCATGGACGTTTTCCTGATTTGGGCATGGATGCACGGGCCGACAGATGGTTTGGTAGCATGGACGCAGGCATGGATGCGATGGCCAGTGGATGGGGTGGTCGCATTGACGCGATCATGGTTTGGGCATGGATGCACCGGCCAATGGATCGGTTGGCAGCATGGACGGTATCATGGCTTGGGCATGGATGCCCTGGCCAATGGATGAGTTGGTAGAATGGACGTTATCATGGCTTGGGCATGGATGCATTGGCCAATAAATGGGTTGGTCGCATGGACGTTTTCATGGCTTGGGCATGGATGCCCTGGCCAAGGGATGGGTTGTTAGCGTGGACATTATCATGGGTTGGGAATGGATTCACTGGCCAGGGGATGGGTTGTTCGCGTGGATGCTATCATTGTTTGGGCACGAATGCACTGGCCAACGGAGGGGTTAGTAGCATGTACGTTGTCATGGCTTGGGCATGGATGCACTGGCCAATGGATGGGTTGGTAGCATGGACGTTGTTATGATTTAGGCATGGATGCAGGGGCCGACAGATGGGTTGGCAGCATGCACGTTATCATGGTGCAGGCATGGATGCGATGGCCATGGATGGGGGTCGCATTGACATTATCATGGGTTGGGCATGGATGCACCGGCCAATGGATCGGTTGGTAGCATGGACGGTATCATGGCTTGGGCATGGATGCCCTGGCCAATGGATGAGTTGGTAGAATGGGCGTTATCATGTTTTGGGCATGATGCACAGGCCAATGGATCGGTTGGTAGCATGGACGGTATCATGGTTTGGGCATGGATGCGCTGGCCAATGGATGGATTGGTAGCATGGACGTTATTATCTCAAACGCGTTTACTGCCCCTGCTTTGCAACGCAACCTGAGCTCTTCTCGGCCGAAGCCCATAAGCACGGCAACGCTGAATTCGACACTTTTCTTAGGGCTTCGGCCTTAGAGTGCATCCTCTTTTTCATCGCCTTGGTAATTTCAGAAAGAGCAAGGAACAAGTTGAAACTACACATCCTCCAACCTAAACTGCCTCCTACACATCAAGCACTCACCCCAAGACTCACAACCTACCCACACGACTTCTTGCGATTGCGATCCCATCTTCCTTAACCCTTAACCCTAACCCCCTAATATGAAGCGCTCATCAAAGCTGTGAAACTCGAACAAACCTCTGTCTTCTAAATCTCTCACTAATTCTGAAGGTAAACTCCTTTTTCTGACCCCTGCTTCCGACATCTGTTGCAATTCCTGCAGAACCCCTTTGAAAGCCCGTAAGACCCCAAAGCCCGCATACTTGTAAACACTCCCTAGAAACCCTTCTACTCGCAAAGAAACTACCCCCCAACCCTAGAGGGCTTAATTTACACGGGGGGGGCTTGACCGTTTTTGGGCTTGTTCTCGGGCCCTGACTACAGTCCGGAAACCCGAACCCTGCATCCGAAACCCTAGCCTTCAACCTAAAATAAACTCCCTAAACCCTAAACCCTAAACCTAAAATAAACTCCCTAAACCCTAAGCCTAAAATAACTCACTAAACTCCCTAAACCCCGAACCCTAAACCTGAAACCCTGCAGCAGAAGCCGCCTGGCTGCGGAGCTTCAACTTTGCGGTCTAAGTCGCTCCTGACAGGTTCAGGGTTTAGGGTTGAGGGTTTAGGGTGTAGGGTTTATAGGGTTGAGGGTTTAGGGTTGCAGTTTTGAGCGCATCGTAGCATAACGGTTCGCCGCTGGAGCCCGACTATGGAGGGCTATCTCCATTCTCTCCCACCCACGCCGTCTGAGGCGGCCAAACCGCCCAAACCTATTCCTTTTAGGGTTCAGCTCTAAACTCATTCCATGGCTTTCTCCTTTCCTTCATACACGGCTTTCTCCTTTTCGCCAGAGCAGAGACAAGGCAGAACAGGGGGGTGGCCGGGCGAAGCGCCCGGCGGGTTTAGGGTAATCTGTGCGCCATCGAGGTCGAGGGGCATAAGCGCCCACCCATGGAGGTGGGCGGCCTAAGCCTTGAGTTTAGGGTTGAGGGCTTTGCGGGTTTAGGGTTTTGGGGTTCGGTTTAGGGTTGAGGTTTTTTACAATGTGCGCGCGGTGTGTGCGCCTTTTGCTGCAGGAATAGGGGCGCACCCACTTATCGCGCGCTTGCGTCAGCATGTAATTAGTCCCGCCCCAACTACCCCAACTATTCTACTAGGGTTTAAGGCTCACCCCCCAAACCCCCCTTCAAGGGGGGGTTTCTTGCTGTCTGCTTCCCTTCGCGGTTCTGCATAAAATGCGCGTTCCACAGCACATCATGATATCACATCACAGCTGATTGGTGTCGGGTTGTGGGTCCTCACGGCCCGCCGGCCGCTCGACGATAAGCAAGAGTTTCCAAGAAACAACTTGCCCCTCGCACCCTGTAGAGGTCGCTCGCAGTGTAAACACGTATCTTGGTTGGTATTGTGCCAGGCGTGGCCGAGTCATTCCCGTCCCCGCATACCGGGAGGCTTTACCCTCCCTCACTGTCCTATCGAGACACTCGGCCGGGGGCCTCGGCCTCGGTCGGAGCCTCGAGTGCCCATGCAAATGGTCGCGGCGCTCTCGGGAGTTTAGGGTGTATAGGGTTTAGGATTGAGGGTATAAGGGGTTTATGGTTGAGGGTTTTCATCTTCTGAAGTGGGCTGGTAAGTTGAAGGTGGCCAAGGCGGACTTCCGATTCCTCTTGAACTCGACATGAATCAAGCGTCCGATTCAGCTGTGGACCAAGCATACCCGACAGGTCCCGAAACACGGCACCCTGTATCCACCCGAGCTGCGAACTCTGAGCCCTAATACGCACCTCAGGACTGCTTGATCCCCACGGTTTATAGCGATTAAACTAAAGTTTAGCCTTTAGGGTCTGTTCGGGCCTGGAAGATAGCTTCACGATGTTCCTTGGCTTGACCAGGTTGTAAATCGCGCCCAGTGCAGGCGTCTTCCTTAGCCAGAGCGCCCACTGCTCCTCCATACTCCATGCTGTTACTTAGGGCTTAGGTTTTAGAGTTTAGGATATCACCGCAATGAGTACCCAAAAAGTCCTATAACCCTATAGAGCCCTAAACCCCTAACGCCTTTCAGGCACTCTAGATTCCCAGCCCCCCCGCTTTGAGCAGACCGTCGAATGCTCTCTCAAGGCTCCAGATCCCCGGAGACGGTAGGCTTTAGGGTTTAAGGCTGTGGGCTTTAGGCTTCAGGGCTTAGGGGTTTAGGGTTTTAGGGGTTTTAGGGTTTAGGGGAAGAACCTAAATTGTAAGGACAAGGCTGAAACACGCTTAAGAGATATGTTCCCGACTCAGTCAAGCGCTCCTTTAAAATTTCAACATCCATGTTCCATCAGTTTCCTCCCTAGCACCCTACGTCCTAAATACTGCGGTTGATGGTATAAATCCTGCATTACCCATAATAAGGAATTTACACCATAAATGCCATAGTTTAGGGTCCTTAAGGTAATGCAGATTTATATTTATATCATCAACAGTAGGACTAGCACTCACGCCCTGCGGGGCCCCGATCTCTAGAGGAGCCTTCGCGAGAAAGTTTACGGCCAACTACATGTGCAGCTCTCAAGGTTAGTCCCTTTTAGGATCACCCTAAACCCTACCAATAGTCTCCGTTGTAGTTCCTTTTGGGGATACCTTATACAAATCCTTAGGATATAATTGGTTAAAGCAAAAACAGGAACTACAATGGAGACTACAGGTAAACCCTAAACCCCAAGAGAGCACCACAAGTCCGAATCCTTATAAGTACGTAGGACTGTAACCAATCGGGCGGGCTTATAGCTTGACTGTAATTTAAGGCACGAGATGTAGGAAGGTAACTTTAACCCCTGAGGCCATAGCAAAACGCCCCAAACGGTCATAAGCCCTTCCCGGAAGCTTCAGCCAAACCCGTGCAACACCAAAAAAAGAACCATGCCAACAGCGCTAGTAGGAACTCCATAGCAATCCAGTAAAGAACCTTAGGAAGGAACCCAGGGAAGCAATATTTCTTTAGCAAGTGCAACAATGTGCCTACCTTGCGGCCCAAACGACCCTTGAAAGTAGGGTCCCTATACCCATATATTGTAAATCTCTACATGGTATTCGAGCCTTCAATCCTATTAGGGTTCGTTCCGTGCTAAGGGTAACTAAGCCCTAACACAAACTCTTTTTTACAAACCTATACTGGAAATACAAAAACATAACACACTGCAAAACATATAACATAAACAACAAACCAAATACAAATATAATATACATAAATATATATATATATATATACTACCGAAAATAAGACAACATGTTAGAATATTCTCGCGCAATCTACAAGGCAGTGTAAGCTAATATGCGACAATGTAATACAATGCAACAATAACATACAATGCAACACACTGCAAGACAATACAAGACACTACACGATGATACACAGCGCTAAATTATAACACGATTAAACATAACAAACTTAAACCCTCAACCCCAAACCCTAAACTCCAAACCCTAACACCCTCAACCCTAAACCCTAAACTCCAAACCCTAACACCCTAAATCCAAAAACCCTAAAATTCAAACCCTAAACAAAAACTAAACTCCAATAAAACATAATATAATATAACATATTATACTACAATATATTATATCATCATATATTCTATTATAACGTAATATAATACAAAAACCGAGGGGCTTCGGAGTGCCCGGCCCATGGCTGCGGGATTTGGTGGAGGTGGAGGTCGGCGAGGCAGATTCCTGCGGCTGCCGCGAGGTCTCTTAGTGTGTAGGGTTTTAGGGTTTTCAGGGTTCCTTTAAAAGGGGTGCTATAGGGGTTCCCTT
>CAJNJA010009767.1:312-12812 GCA_905231915.1 Symbiodinium necroappetens | reverse complement strand
GGGAACATTGAAAACTCTTGTAAAGACCTCAACAAGAGAATAAAACCCAACAGAACCGAAGAAAAAAAACAACAACATCAACCTTGCGGACTTGCGGCAGCAATGGAAAGCCCAGCAGTGAGACTTCTTGATGCGGCGGGTCGACCTCAATTGCACCGGGACAGTTTTCAATTTAGGTTTTGAAATGAATGGGCTGGGATTGGAGCTTCTAGGTAAGGATCTTCAAAGGGAAAGGGGATGACCAGGCTATGAGCCTCCTGCATGCTGCTACTGCTGTCTACATCAACAACAACGGACCGCAAAGGAACCGCGGAGGGCCTTGATAAATCCCTATGAGGATCCACGTCGGTCCAATACTTCTACCTACTCCGACGGTCCAACGTGTAGTAGTGCCAGTAGTACTACTAGAACTAGGGCTTAGACAGGCTTGCTGGTAGCAACAGCATGTGGACAACGACGACGTCTATTGCTATCAACACGAGACGGGCAGTAGCAGCAACAGCAAAAAAATGTCGTCATCAGCATCCTGGGCTCTGGGCTCTGTGGCTTCCTTTACAAGGGTATTCAGCCGGAAGCATTGAACTAACTCTCGCGCACCCGCTCCCACTCCCACTCCTTCACCCACAAGCACGTCCGCACGAATGCAGCGCACGTCGTCGAAGCGGCGAAGTTGGGTGGAAGTTTAAGGCTCGACCATCCGGTCGATGATCCAGAAAAGCATACTTCAGGCTGTTATTGCAGTCTTGAATGTTTGCCGTTGCATCAAAGTAGCCCAGCTTTCTGCGACCTTCCCCTACAATTTATGCTTCTACCTGAGAGCACTCAAAGGCTCAGAATCATTATACTACCTTATAGTCATAGTACATTGTAGTATATTGTCTTAAAGTAGATTCTACTATGTATTATACGCTATTATAGTCTGTCTTCTTACATTTTTATTATCGTATATTCTACTCTATTATGGTATATTGTGCTATGTTATGGTATGTCACAGTCCATGATTGCATAGTACAGTATATTGTGCTCAATTGTAATCTCTCTCTCTCTCTCTCTGCCGCTACTATATTATAGTATATTTCACTATGTTAACATATTTTGCAATATTCCTGAGTATATTATACTTTATTATAAAGCCCCGCACGCTTCTGTTGAAGCCGCGAGGCGACTGAAATAACACCGTGCTTTGCAAGGGCGACAGTCGTGATGCCTTTGTAGGTCCTGGTCAGGATTTGGGGTTTGGGGGTTTAGGGTTGGGGGGGGGGGGGGGATAATAGCAGCACCGAAAAATAGCAGTGGCATTTAACATTCTCGACACTGATACAGAATCATATCCGAGAGATACATGTGACAACGGTGGCACCAACATTCATCTCACCAACATCAATGCGCATCATCGTGAGAGTTGTGAGCATGCCAACAGGCTGTAGGGAATCACCCTCTATGTCGCAACACACCCCAAAACAGCTGGCACTCCAAAAGTCAATATGCTAATATGCGTGCAATATTGCGGAAAACTCTAAGCCTAGACCCGAAACTACTAAGGCAAGCCTGAGGGTCAAAAGAGACATGGCGAACAACCGACAAACTGGTCATGGAAAAAAAGACGCAGTTTAGGGTTTAGGGTGTAGGGTTTACGGAAGACACCGAAGAATACTAACGTACGGCCCATCGCGTTTCAAGCTCGCCCCAAGCTCATGATCCATCCAACTCCCCTACATCCTACTCCCCCCAGTACAAGTACCTAGGTGTGACCCATGAATCTCTGAGAGGGTCTGTTACGGAGTGTTTGGGTACATTCTGAGATATATCTAGTTGTAACGGTGTACGTATACCCAGGAACTCTACAACATTACAGTGGTCAAGATCGATTGTGGTAGGATAACAAGCATCGCCGGCACCTCTCTGTAGCTTCACCTACGGTCTTACGTACAATCCGGCGCTTAAGCCGTGCTATACATAAAACACAAGAGTCTCTCTCTCAAGGCACTAGGTACATTGTGGAGCATAAACCGGCTCCATGGCCCTAAATCAAGATTATGGCTGGCTTTACTAGCAACCTTAATGAGTTTGCTGGCAACGGCTTCGGTTGATAAACTTGGAATCCCTAAACCCGAAGCCCCGTTGCCACGAGTTACTTGAGTGACAAAACACCCTTCGGTTTGCAGGCGATCGACTCCCGGAAGCCCAATCCCCAGAACATCCATTTCTTCAGGCCCCTGTGGACCCTGCTTGATGCGGGTTCCGCCCAGTTCAATATCCAGCGTCGTAGCACCAACAGTATTACACCGAAACTAAATGCACGAAGAAATGTAAGATTTCGGCCTTGGTTCTTCAATCGAATCAGCATGCCTTATGCTTAAAGTAAAGCCCTGAAGATCTGCAAAGATGGTCCGATGCAGTGCAGGTGCGACTTGATGAAAGTTGCTCTCGGCAAATCCTCAGAAGCAGGTGTTTTCGAATCTCTGGCGCGAACGACATAAGTCGCTCCTCTCACTTCAACCCTTCAAACGGTTGAATACCCTAAACACTACAAAAACTCGGCAGTCCCTGCAGCCCTATAACCTTTGAGCCCTTAACTCTAATCCCAAGGGGTCCAAGTAAATACTTATCCAAACCATCGTAGTAATAACTACGATGGAAACCCTTCCTGCTACCATGCAGGTGCTTAGGGACACTTTAAGACCTAAGCCTGGCACCCCAAAGGCCGGAGACGTCTAAAGGAGCCCTGATCACGAGTCAGGGGCTTAGGGTTCCGGGTTCGGGCTTCGGGTTTTAGGGTAGGGTTTCGGGTTAAGGGATTGGGGAATTTTAGGGTATGGTTTGGGTTTTTGGGCTTGGGGGTGAGGGGGGGGGGTGTTCAAACTTTTGGGGAGGGATTATGGATTAGGATTCCGCTAGAGCTAAGTGCAGATTAAAGAAGACCAGAAAGAAGCAAGCAGGCCCCCCCTCACTAAATATCCTAAACCCACATCTCAAGCCTGTAGAACGATTAGCACTTCCGTTGGTATTATCATGTATTGCTATTGGTTATTCGTACTTCTAAAGCTCTAAAGGTACAGTCAAAATCCTAGTCGGTATGACGGTATGACTATGATTCTGGTGATTTTAATAGTATGATATGCATACTGTCACGTTATCGTATTGAGGCACCTATGCCACGGCGGGGTCTGCGGCCTTCGACGGTGGCTTCGCTTCTTGTTCTTCTTCGGTTTTTGGGCTGATGGCGGGTCGACGGAGGGTGTAGGGCCTCGTTTAGGGTTTAAGGTTTAGTAAGGGTTTAAAGTTTAGGGATCTAAGTCTTCTAGCGTTTTGGGTGTATGAACTACCCAGAAGCCCAATACTCCTAAAGCAGGGAATTTGATTCTTGAGCCATAGCAAAAAAGGGTGCTATAAGTTAAAGGTGTATTCCGTAGCCATATTAAGCGGTCTTGGGCTCTCTGGGTATCGCCTTTGCTTGGAGTACGGCGTGGCGTTTCTTTGTTTTTGTGGTGCGTAGCTTGCGGCCTTAGGTTTTGAGAGTTGATGCTTGCAAACGTTGAACTTAAGCTTGCGGCTTTATGGTTAACGACTCCAGACTCCGCCGGTCATGATTCCCAATAAACTCATGCATGCATGATCTTAATTACACACTTTGCTTTGCTCAGATTGATAATTAGCTGTCGGCGTTGTTCACGGGATTAAGGCCTCCGAGTCGATTAGAACAACGACTTCTATGCGACAACTTGAACCGAAAATCCCTCCGCAAAAGCTCAGCGGTCTGGCCAAAAGACGAGGGTTTAGGGTTTATAGGGTCTAGGGTTCTGAGAAACATGTCTCACCTCGAAACACCTCGACTCTCGGAAGATCTCAGTAGTATTCTGAGGCTGCTCAGCAGCCAATCTCTTGGAGCTGGATCATCGCCTGGCTGCGCGTCGCCGAGGACGAGACCGTTGGATTTAAGTCGCTTCTGTTACCCTTTTTCCACAGGCTTGAACTGAGCTCGCCCGGCCAAGTCCCTCGCCGCTTGTTACCCTAAACCCTAAACCCAAAGTCCCGAAGCCGTGAGTTACGCAGGCTGACTGAGTGGACTGCAAGGAGCTCTGGAGAGTCACATAGAACTTCAGAGAAAGTCACAGGGCTACGGACCTGCGGGAAGGCCATCGCCGACAATAAGTGGAAACAGCCACTACGGAAGCAAGACCCTATGAAGTCCACGCGATTCCGGGCTCTTCAGAAAGTTTCTGTATAATAAGCCGGGTGGACGTACAACCTCCAACCTATTGCGGAAGGGCGTGGACTGTTTGCCATGCTGCGTTGGCAACGAACCTGGATTCCGAGTTATTCATGCGAAACCCCCAACTTGTCTTTGCTTTTTGACCAGGAACATAAAACATACTGTGCCATACTTAAAGATACTACAATACAGCATAATGTACTACATAATACTGTGTCATACAGTTGTTATGCTAATTTAACTTATTGCTTGCCTGACCGCAAAAGACAGCACGCCAGGCCTCGAGCGTCGTCAACGCCCCAATCGATGTTCTGATCCGGTTGGTGATCACCATCGCTTGCAGGCTCGCTAATTCCAAGACCTCAGTGGGTTTTTCCCTCTTGGGTTTACGGTTAAGCGCTAATTCCAAGACCTCAGTGGGTTTAGGGCTTGGGGTTTAGTCCATTCTGCTATGACGGGCCGGAGACATTGAAAGAAGCTTTGCGGCTCGTTTCTGCCCCTCCTAGTAACTGGATATAAGACGGTCCGATGGCCGATGGTTCCAATGAGTGTGAGGCAATACCCGCCCTGGCAGGTACTACCCTGCCCCCATTTACGCGGATATTCAGTATGCATAGTATTACGTGTCATATCTTAGAGAACAGCTAGCCTCAAAAAGAGGTCGTGTATGACCATGAGGAGGAGCTAAGACTGCATCAAATTGAATCAGGTTTCTGGGGACTCCCACAAGCCTGTACGATTTGGTACGCTACTCGCAGGACACGCCCATAAACACCGGTGTGCCACGGGAGATTCTACGTATAGGTACCGCCCCGCGATGCCCCGCGTATCCGGAACGATGCGCCTCACGGATCCCGCATTCTTGAAGGCCTTAAAGCCAGTGGTTTAGGGTTTAGGATATTCGGAAGTACACTGCAAGAATCGAACGGTGCCTTTGTGCCTTTGGATCAAGTGATAATTGGAGCTCCAGGGAATGGAGCGTTGCTGCAGGGAAACGGTGCCTCCGAAAACATTCGGGGACTTGCCTCCTAACAACAAGACAAGTTTTGTATGTTTTATTGTGTTTAGGGTTTAGGGTTTCTTGTAGCACAAAATGAGCTTGATGAGCCACATCAGCATCAGCAACACCATCATGTCGTTCTTGTGTTCGCCACCGTTCCACGGGCGTCAACAAACGCAGCGTCGACATCTTCGCCAAATGGAGCATGAACGCGTCTGAAAATCAACTTGCTCCTACGCATGTGTATGCCCGGGTAAAAACACGAAACCGGGCAGCTCGATCCACATAATTGAACGAATCACTAGTCCTGGTCAAAGGCGCTGAATTCCGTTGATGATCCAACCAAACGAGCCTTTCGCACAGGACGCACGGGCTTTTGAAGGTGGCAGCAGCTACTGCACATTGACCGAGAGTTTGCCAGTAGAAATAAGAAGCGGTGCAAATAGTCAACCACTCCCCTCGACTGACTGTCTGAATTTCCAGCGTCCGAAACATCTACGTAATTAGAGATCATGTCCTGGCCGAAGCTAATACACACAGAATCAACTGTGATGGACGACGTCAGAAGCTTTATTGCCATCATGGACACAGTACAGGATATGGCTTCTGGAAATTCGGAGATCGGAACGGTCTGACTCTGCTAGCAGGGCCCTAGCCTGTGCGAGCAGAGTGGATTGATGAGCGAACTCAGGTAAGCGCTGGTAGAGAGCACGATGACTGCTACCATGACGGTGTAGTAGTAATGCAGGGGCTTGAGAGCAGAGAATACGGTCTTGCAGGTATATCATAGTACAAAACAATCAGGACCTCTAAGAAATAATCTTGTCCATTATTGAAGCTTCTATAGTGGGTTAAGGTAAAACCAATCGTCCTGATGGTGAGCGCGCTGGGTCATCGTTGTAACAATAGATACGGACCTCGTTGTCATTCTTACCTTACTAGCAGCAGCCAATGACAGTTTTAGTAGGATCATGACGATGGGTTGTCATGAAGATACCGCTTTTATTGCTCTTATTACTGGTACTCCTCGTTACAACCTTGCGTGGCGTTGGAAACCGTTAGATCGTCGCTTGCTGTGGTCATCTGGTCTGTCTTGGCCGGCAACCTGCAGTGCAAGGCCTACGGCATTGGTTGGCTTCGCATCTACTAGAAAGTCTCTATCGCGACTACCCGACTGTGAACCCTAGACCTAAACCATAAGACTACAGCTGTTGACAAACTCAGCCGTGACGAGAGGCGAGATGTCGTCATGGGTGCTCGAAACGAACATCCGAAGAGATCCTTAAACCAAACCGTTAAGGTCTAGGGTTCAGGGTTTGAGACTTAGGGTGCTTCCAAGTGTCGGATCCGAAGTCAATCATAACTTCGCTAGACCGTACAAGTTGAGGATAACGCGACTCCCAACTCCAGTACTGAAAGCCAAAGTGCTTTGGGGCTTGGGAAGACCCTCGCACCTGGTGAGAATCACGTTGTAGATGCTTCCTTGGCAGTGACCCAGAACCCTGAACATGAAACCCTAAAACCTGAAACTCAACCCTATCAAGGGCTTAGGTGTTGGGCTTAGGGTTTAGGGGCCTGAAAAAAAACAAGAAGGCTTTAGCAAGGTAGATTTGTCAATATCTTGGTAAGGGTTACTACGAGGCGTGATGTAAGGGCTTAGTCAAGCGGCCTCGGCGATTAGAATAAGGTTGTGGAGTATATCACTCATTGTAAACTTATTGTGGGGAAGCCTGCGAAATAAGATTCGGAACCATATTACATATTCAAGAGCCTGCCCTTATTTGGCAGGACCTGCTCCTCACAACTGGCTATGGCTGTGGATCCGGCCAGCAGGAATAGAACCAAGAGTTCGTAGCGGGAAGGCCAATAGCCGTCCGAAGCCAACGTAGAAGGTTTGAGTTCAGAGCTTAGGCTAAGGGCTTAGAGTCTTAGAGTTTAAGGGGTAACGGTCAGAGCATCCCTCCCTTACACATGTCAAGGTGTATAGCACCTCATGTTCCGCCAAGATTCCTGCCACGATCAACACAACGATAACCTGGATTGGGCGACAGGGGATAATCAGCAACAATTGTGCCATACAGATATACATGGGTATGTATGTGTATATATGTATATATATATACAGATACACCTAAATAATGTGCATGAGCATGTCGATGATACCCTCAACCCCAAACCATAATGTACAATTTTTGGCTAAAGCCCCTGTCTAATTTGTTCAGGGGGGGCCGGCTTTCAATGGCCACAAAGTCAAGTTGAAGGTTTCGGATTTAGGATTTTTGTTCGGGCCTAAGGTTTGGGGCATTTTTGCATCCTACAAAGAAAGACCCTAAGCCCTACATCCTAAACTTGCCTTTCTGGCATGGAAAAGGGTTGTTTTTGCAGGGCCCAGGGTTCAGTCAGAGAGTGCAGCGGTGTACAGCGACATCGCAACATGTGGCTCATCGCCCTCTAAAAGAAAGTCATCCATACAGATCGTGGCTCCCAGGGCTTCACTTACTTCCAGCTCAAAGTTACCTGTCAAACAGCTCAAAGTTACCTGTCAAACACAAGCCAGGATAATACGCCCCTCGCAAATCGAGAAAGCTGTCACAGGACACAGCACCCAAACACTCCTTTCACAGACTCCAACTCATCCATGGCATCAATTCGTCCGAAGGCAAAAAGATTCCACGCAGTGCTCCACAAAATGACGAATTCCAAACAAT
Organism: Symbiodinium necroappetens; assembly: GCA_905231915.1. Classification (NCBI taxonomy): domain Eukaryota; class Dinophyceae; order Suessiales; family Symbiodiniaceae; genus Symbiodinium; species Symbiodinium necroappetens. The sequence goes on along the minus strand of CAJNJA010009767.1, from coordinate 4,891 downwards.
CATGAGTTTCCTTCAATCCTTGCATTTCGGCGTTTGGGCTCGTTGTCTGTTAAGCGATTCTCAGGGGAACCTAGGGTTACTAGCCGAGCTCCGCAAACTTAAACTTTCGCGCGCGCGAGACCACAAATCTGAGTTAACTAGGTGGCTACTGTGAGGGTTCTTTCACGGGCTACTAACTATAAAGACGATGATTAGGGCTACAACAAGGGTGTAGTCTAGGGCCTACACAAAGATACAAAAAAGGTTTTGCCACATGTTGGGTGTATGTTCTAGCGTAGTTGTAGTACCCGGGAATACATAGTATACCAGGTGATTTGAGCACCGCACGCTACGAACCAAAAGTTGGAATGACAGGGTTCCGGCATGGGAATGTAGCCTAAACGATGTTCACCAACATAACAACATCCCTAAACCCTAAACCCAAGCACAAAACGATCTGAGATGCTAAACCGGAAACTGCAGCCGTGAAGGCAACCACTCCTTATCATTATAGTTCCGTTTTGTGGTTAACATTTAGGATCCTATAAGGTAATCCGAAAAGGGAACTACGATGGAGCTTGTGGGTATATGCATTTCTGGAAGCACCGAACTTCGAGTAACACACCTTCTGTGGTGAGGCCCGGCAGCTACCAGGCACCAGAAGCGCTGGATTCTCATCCATGGCGGGAGGCAGGTCCCGTCGCGGCAGCCTCGGCTTAAGTAACGGTTTCAGCACGTTTAGCGGCCCTATTAAGTAGGGTTTAGGGGCCCTCTTAAGTTGGATCTCTGTTGCAAAGAGCGGAATAGTCGAACATAAGAGCAGAGCCAGGCAACCTCACGCTGCCTATTCAGTACCGTGGTGTGCAGACTTCGTTCACTGCTCGAAGTTCAAGGTAAGGATTATAATCCTGTCTTAACAACTAGAAAAATTAAGGTCTTCCTTAGGACTGCTTGGAGCACATACATGTAATATCATATAATATCCCCCAAATCCTTTTGAGTCATGTAGGCCCCCCTATCATGAGAAATAGTACATACGTGAGATCCATAGCTTCCCAGTCGAAGTAGAGTCTAGAATGATGAGAGAACGCCATTTTCTCCTTCCACCGTGTCTGTGTCACAGTCTCTTGAAGGTGCTGTCAAAATCATGGAGATTGTGCTCCGGTGGCCCTGTTCAACTGCTCAATAGATGAAAAGAACTTGGCAACCATGAACTTGTTCCATGTCTCACAAGGCTCTGTGAAAGCGCTTGCGGATTTGAGTGGGTCGGGCACAGGGTTGTGATCTTGTTCATGCTTCTTCCATGCCATCCTCGCTTTCACAAATAGTGCACGGAGGAAGGGCGGTCGGTGAATAAAGAGCTCCCTCAAATGCAAGTCTCCAAACGTCAACGGTTGTAGCACGCCCTGCTTGCGCACGCGCACCACACCTTCTTGATGAGAACCTTTGCCAAGGTAAGTCACTTGCACGCCCATCAAGTATTGACTGACATAGATTTGGCACCATACACCTGTGTCTTCTGTCCTGACAGGTATCAAAGACCAATTTCCATCCTGAAAGGCATGTTCCAAATGGCGAAGAAGCAGTAGGCGATTGCGAGGATCGTCGATCTGAATGCCCAAATCATTCTGGATGAAGTTGTAGCCTTTCTTGGGAATGATATGCTCAGCGACGACTGGAAAAATGGAGTCCCAACCTGTTGCCGGCAACCACCATGGCTTCGCATGGAAATGCCTCCACGGCTGTCAAACAAACATCATGAATCTCCTTGGCCTTGGCACTCTGGCACTCTGCACATGCTCCGTGGCATTCTGCACAATCCGCTCGTGGATGCCCTTGTCTTCTGCTGATGCCGCTAGCCATGCATTCTGCGCCGCTTCCAATTTGGGCTGCGGAGGCCCTGTTGGCAGCAACAAAGATCCCTCTTGGAGGCTCTTGCAGGCTCTGTTGGGCTGGCAAGACCCCTCTTGCAGGCTCTGTTGGGCCGGCAAGACCCCTCTTGCGCGTCTTCCAATTTGGACTGTGCCTCTTTCAACTCGGCGTGTGCCTGATCCAACCGTTTCGTTGGAGGCTGAGAACTCATCCCGGCATCATCATCCATGGCAACCCTGGGAGCACAAACAAAATGAAAAGCATTGCGTGACCATTGGCTCTTGAGTTAGCTGTTTGCTCACGAAGGCAGAAGTGGTTTTATGCAAATTCTCAACGAAAGTGCTTGTGTCCAGAGCCACAATGTCATATGCAAGGCAATGGCGACTTTACGTTCAAGCACATCTGCTGAGCATGTGCAACAAGCCAATCACTGATGCACTAATGAACTCAACAACAAAAGACACCCTTGCAGAACATCTGTCCGGCTGACCATCATGCCGACGTTGAAGCCGTAGTCATCGATGATCCGTCGCATCGGGGCTTGCTTTCGTTTCTGCAGCCGTCAACCCTAAATCTACTAAAATCTATGAGAGAACCTTTGCCCACTTTGGGATGATAATACCACCTTAGCCAATATGGATGGGGTCATTGGTTATTCCTATGCGGGTCTTGCTAATTGGGTAGTAGTGGTGATATATTGGGTGGGGCATACTGGGGAGTATAGGAATAATCCTCTTATATGGGTGGGGTAACCGGTTATTCCTATACTGATCTTGGTAATGGGGCGTAGGGGGGAGTATAGGAATAATCTTCTAATGGATGGATTGGTGGTAGGCTGGTGGTATTATCACCCAGAATGGGCAAGGGTTCTGCCGTTGGGCCTTTAAAGCGTCTGAAAAATATTCATAAATAGGGTCCTCTTAAGCCCAATAGGGGAAAATATATAATATCCCAAAGGCCTACCTAGATAATGTTGCGGATCCTGCTGTAAAGATCCCGAAGAGAGCTCTGATCTTCCAGCAAGGCGCGATCTCCAAGGCCGAAAGCGAGATCACTGCTGGATGACCGCGACCTTTACATGGAAATATAGTTCTCTGAGTCTCTACACTAGGGTTTTTTGAGAGTCCGCGTGCCGTACTAACCAGAGTTCCTGAGGCTCAGGGTCCCTACAGCCTCCCCAAAAAAGCCTTAATAATAATAAGAATAGGGTCTTGGGCTTTATTATGCTATAATCATAATAGGGAGCCTCCAGATCACCAGTTCTAATCATTAAGACTATCGTCAACCCTAAACGCTTCTTGGTGAGGCTAAGCCGGGAGCCTCTGAGCCAGTTTGTTGGGTACTGCTTTTGCTGGGCCCCACGTCCACTGCGGCGTGCCTCTGGTAAACCGTAAACCCTGAACACCAAACCCTCAATCGCATAGTCGCAAAGCTACCGGAAGCTAAAAGCTGAAGAAGTCAATGCCAATTCGAGACGGCCAAAGCAAGTGTAAGGCTCAAAACAACTGCAGTTGGGCAATGGTAACAACAAGGAGTCTTGTGCCAGGGTCTACCTTTTGTGACATGTTTCTATGAAAATTATGGTATAACTAGACTGGGACTTGAATTCAATCGGATACTGTCAGAACTAATGGGCCTCGTGAAGTATATTGTAGTAGAAATTGGGGCAATGTTGCTTGGAAGCTGGAACTTCAGAACGCCGGCAGAGCCACCAAAACTACAGTCGAATTGAAATCTCAAGAAGGCACGCCGAGAGACTTCGTTCCGTTCAACAAGGGCACCATCCCCAAACAAAGCGGTCTGAACTATTGCTGCTCTCGAACGCGACCTACTGCCTGAAGGGTGGCCCAAAGCGCCCCCAGCGTCCCACACCAAACCGCATTACCTCCATTCAGAACCTGATTTTCACTCGAAACCCACATCAAACCATACAGCTTTTGGCCCTACCTACAGTGGCATCTCTTTCATGGGCAGCTGGCAGCTCGCCGCAAAAGAAGCATAGCCCAAACTCAGATACTAAAACTGAAACTGCTCGAACTTTGATGCTTCTCGGGGTTTGGGCTTAGGGTTCGGGGTTTAGGATTTGGAATTTGAGGAATAAGGTTTAAGGCTTCGGTTTTTGAGGACTTTGGATTAAATAATCCAAACCCAGCCGGCCTCCTGTGCTTCTTCTTGCTCCCGGAATCAAAGGAAGTGAGACCTCGATGTCGGGTCTTCTTCTGTCCGGCTGCTTATCAAGGCTACTATAATTCCTAATAGTTACTATAAGAGGTACTGTAAGGGTTTAGTTTAGAGGCCTGGATATGTAGAACAGGGTGTTGGGGCCCATTATACTGTATTTATAGTCTGTGTTATAGTTGAGGCAATATGGGGTATTAGCACTTATTCCGACTGCTATAGTACATCGAACAAGGCACAGCCGGTAATGCAACAATAATTCTGCAGCAACAAACCAGTAATGAGATCAACAGAACCTTCATCAGACGGGATATCGTTTCCGGTGCGTGTCCCGAAGCCAGGGCGTAGGAAGAGCATGGGCTACATTGAAAGCTCGACACTATACATCTCAACTAGCCCTATTTTGCAAGGTCAACCGCCAAACGCCCATGACAAAACGAAACAACACAAAACAATGGTGAAGGCCACACCTCTACCAGTTCCAAGCTCTCAAGGCCAGCCGGATAGTACGCAATTCTATTCCTAACTTGAGGGTTTAGGGTTTAGGGCT
>CAJNJA010009766.1:0-14601 GCA_905231915.1 Symbiodinium necroappetens | reverse complement strand
TTCGGGGTGTCTGCGTACCAATGTCGTCATCACCCCCCCCACCCCCCCCCCCCCCCCCCGCCATCACGAAAGTACTGTAAATACCGAGTAAAACGGCTAAAGAAGCAAGGTTAACACCAGGCGCCTGGAGGCGCCCTTAGGTACTACTACTACTACTACTATTACTACTACTATTGCTACTACTACTACTGGTTCTGGTACCGGTACTACTGCTAGTGCTACTGCTGGTGCTACTACTACTGCTGCTGCTGCTGCTGCTACTACTACTACTACTACTCCTATTACAGCAGCAACAACAACTACTACTACGACTACTTACACTACTGCTTCTACTTCTACTTGCACTTCTACTGCCACTACTACTGCTACGGCTACAATCACAACGACAACTACTACGACTACTACGACGAGTATTACTTCGACTACTACTATCAGAGGTTGTCCTTTTAGGTTTTAACTTTAGAAACATAACCTTTACTGGCTGGTTGGAGCAGGTCCAGTAGAAGAGGAAGTCGAGTAGCAATTCGTCAGGTCGTCCCATACAATTTGTCATGCCGTCCCTAAGCCCTATGCCTTACACCCCAAACCCCACGCATCATTCCGAAGGACTCCATCATGGGCCTCTTCGGTGACAGAAAAAGGCGACTGAAGGAGACGCGCAAAGGTCTCTCTGAAGGCCGGGCTTCACAGGGCTTACAGGCGCACCACGGGGCTGGGGACGGCTTTGGTTGTGTGGGACTTCCGCGTGTTGCTTGGATCTGATTCTTCTGTATGCTTACCTCTCGATAATTATGTCTATGGCATATTCTTGTATCGATGTATCGACAAACTGTATGACTGTACGTCTAGATCTCTTTGTGTCTACATGTCTGTATGTCTGTATGTCTATATATTTATTTATCCACATATATACATACATATATATATACACACACCCTTATACATTTATGTGTACACGCCTACACTATATTTATATATGTTTATGTACATTTAAATGTATATGTATACGACATATATACATATCTGTTTTTATTTACTCATCTGTACATATGTACATATGCATATGAATATACATACACATGTACATACGTACATGCATACGTTTATACATGCGTACATACATACGTACATACATACTTGTACATATAAGTATGTATATGTACACATAGGTATATGCATGTCTACATATACTTAGCTTTTGGCCTGACTTGTTTGAATCTCCCCTCCGCGGAGAGTGCTTTGTGTGTGACGTTTTCGAACATTCGCACAGGTCAAGGTTGAGGGCAAGCTTACGGTTTAGGCCTGCGAAGCTGAATAGGTCAACGAAGCGCTATATATCTTGTTGAAGTGACCGCCGCCCTTGCTGATGCGACGCCACCACCGCCAGTGAAAAGGAAGTCAAAAAACAGGTTCAGAGCAGGCGCCAGGCACAGTCTAAACCTTATCTTTGCGGGCGCGTTGAAACCGCGCAGCGCGCTGGCAGCGTCACGTCCTTAGCACCTAAGCCCCTAAGCACTCTCACGAGGGTGCTTCCACGTCTGTAGAAGCCTCCACAGTGCAGAGGAGCCTGTCGCCAACGAAGCGCTGTATCAAATGAGAATGGAGTTGCAGATGAAGCTCAAGCAACACAGGTATTCGTGGGCTATGCAGAGTATGGAGTACAGATGCCATCATGATGATGGTCCTTGCGTTTTTTCAGCCGTCTACTGTAGGGGCCCTCAGACTACGAGACCCTAGACGCGCGCACGTCTACAAACCGTATGCCATGCAAGGCTAGGCATCAAAGTCTGAAGACGAAGCCGAAGCCGTAACGAGGCTCTATCAAGCTCACCGATATCCCCGCGATCTCGGTGATCAGACAAGGCTGGGGGGAAGGGTGCTGAGTGGAAGAAGGTCGGGTTGGTGAATGTCGTGATACACTGTAAGGAACATAGAGCTTCTACCAAGGTGAAGGCGTCGTGTCGGCGGACAACAGAAGGCTGTGGGTGTTTAAGAACCTCGCCTGCAGAGCATGCCCGAGTGCAACTTGCGATTTGCAACGAACCGGGAAGCTCGTTTTTCCTGGGTAGTATTAGGGAGACCCCTTAAGGGGACCCTTCTAAACCATACTTCTGGCTCTCTTAAAGGGGACCTTATTGGGAGGGTCTATATCCCCAAGGGTCCCCCTAATCCAAACTCCCAGTTTTGGATCGCGTGAGCTAAGGCACTGCGGCATGCCTCCGAACACGCGCATCCCGGTCATTGTCAAGAAGACGCCCCTGGGACAAACTCCGGTAGTTGTTAGGGTTCAGACGTTTCGGGTTCATAAGATCTAAACTAGTGGTCAGGGTACCATGACTAGTTTCGATAGATTTCTTGAACTGTTGTAAGCCCGTTGTGTCGGTGAGAACGCCCTTTTCATCGTCCTTGTTGCTGCTGCTTTTGTTGGCAGTGCTACGGTAGTTCTTGTGTGTCACCACCTCTGCCATATCTAAGCTAGTGCAGTAGCGAGCTCAGTTATCAAGCGGGAACATACCAACCTTCCATTGTGTACATTCCTCAACAGCTTCTGAACCCTAAACCCTAAACCCTAAACTCCAAGTCCTAAACCCTAAACTCTAAAGCCCAAGCTCGAAACCCTAAACCCTAAAGTCTAAACCCCAAACCCTGAGCTTGGAAGCTCGGGCCCCCCAGCTTCCAGCTTCTGAGGATGGACGCGAACTTCAGAAGAAAATCCACCTCGCCGCCTTGCTGCATTTGATTTCCGAATCGCTGCACCTTCGGGTGCCGCGTATTGTCAAGGTTTGCTTTGGAGGTTTGGTGATGCTGTTTCTGAGCAGGGCCTGCCTCTGAGCACTGGGTTCGACTGTAGCCGTTTAACTTTTCACACTCCCAGGCCTGAACCCACCTAAACCCTAAACCCTTTAAATCGGGAACCCCAATCCAAACAATTCTCGCGAACGCCACAGGGGTGGTGGAGAGCCTGGTGCGAGGGGGGAACAGGCTTCAGGCTTCGATACGAGTGCGATTAGTAAGGGAGGAATCTTCGTAGCAATGACAGCTATAGCAACTTATTACTGTTAGTACTAGTATAACAAATTATGATGATTACTATTAATATTGTTATTATTAGTACTGTTATTGTTGTTTCTATTACCATTATTGCTTTACACTTCCAGTTGCAACGACAAGCATCCCTAAGTTGACGACAGTTTGGTTGTTGCTGTTGCCTGTTACTTGTGGGTGGTTGCTTGGTTGCTTGGTTGCCGCTGCTGCTGCTGTTTAGGATTTAGGGCTGTATGCTTTAGGGTTTAGGGGCTGCTGCTCCTGCTTCTTATGGATTGGATTCTGTCAGCTAGGTTTTTGCTCGGGCTCAGATGTCCTAGCTTCCAAGAGCATCAAGTAAGCCATGCTGAGGAAGACGGGTGGCCTGACTGTAGCCCAGCGCGGCAACCAGGATCAGTTCTAATGTTTCACACTAGACCCGTTAGAATAGAGGGCAGGAGCGCCCCATCCAGGGTGTGCCTCTGTCTTCCGATTAGCTAGCATAGTGCTTGGCCGATCAGCTGCCGCACTAAACGTCGAAGTTGCATTGCCTCAAGTCTGCCCTGTCGCGCCTGTCTGTGCAATCCAATCCCTAGTTTGTCAATTTTCGACTGCCGCATTGGGTTCGAAGATGTTCCGCTGTCGGCCCTTCAATGCGTCCATGGGCCGTCGCAGCCCCAGCATCATCAGCACTGTCTTCTTACTGAGGCTTATGATGCTCGTGTGCATGTATGTATGTATGTATGTATGTATGTATGTATGTATGTACGAACGTACGTAAGTAAGTACGCACGTACGCGAACATGCATGCATGCGCCTTCTGTACTTATGAATTCATTTACGCATGCATGCACGCGCGCCCTTATGTGTTCATGACCATGTAGGTATGTAGGCTTCCCTGCAGTAAGTGCTGCACGGCGAATCAGAAGAATAAGATGGTGACCCTTATGATGACAATGCTAGTGCACCTGCCTCCGTGCCAGCGAGCGAGTACCTATCTATCTGTTGTGAGAGTGTTCTTGTTGTTACAAGCATCCTGCTATGCTTGCCGTGATTACAACTTAAACCCTCAACACTCAACTCTGAAGCCCAAAGCCACCCTAAAGCCTAATGGGCCTAATAGGGGCCTAAGTAAATGATTACCAATACTATTTTGGGGGTTCCTTATTATAAGTACAGTATAACGGGCCCCAAAACCCCATTCTTATTCTTAAGGCCCCTATATTATATACTCCGTGAAGACTGAACCTTAAGACTCAAAGCCTCAGTCACAACGCTAAGCTGCAGCCGCCGAAAGCGAAAGTATCTGAACGCTTAGGTCCGTTTCTCCGGGACGATCCTGCGCCGATGCCGGGGGTCTACCAAACTTTGGGCAAACTTAGGGATTCGGGCTTAGTGCCTAAACGTGCAGGGGGTGTGGGTTTCGGCACTGGAGTTAGGCCAGGGTTCAGGCGTGTTGGGATGTATAGCTTCGAGAGGTTGAGCCCATGGGGTTCAAAGCGTCATCGTTCGCTTGTGGGGTATCTGCTAGGAGGCTGACTTTGGAACGAGATTTTTTCGGAGTTTAGGCTATGATTCGAGGTGTATGGTAGGGGAGTTCGGGGGCGACAAGGTGTGGCCTTTGTGATGGAAGATGGCCTGTCACAAAACCACGACCTTCCTGCAGCCAACAGGCTTTTGAAAAAGATCCTTCCAAAGTCATTGAAACCTGAACAAGCCCCTCCCTATGGAGGTCGAAAGAAGGAGTAGTATCCCCTTAGACCCTAGACCCCAAGCCCTTAAAGTCCTGCAATCATTGGCCCACCCTGAGCTCTGCTTCCTGCAGGGAGCGGCTCTTGCCGCGGGAAGGGTGGCAAAGTGCAGCTCGTCGCAGAGTTAATGCTGGGCTGACCGGGGTTTCAGTTTGGGGTCAGGGTTCAGGGTTTAGAGGCATAGGGGAACTTCGGTTTGGGGCCGGTTTAGGGGTTCTCTCGTGAAGACGTGAGAGATTCAGATGTTTTGAGTACTTCCTCGAGTCTTCCCGAAACCGTCGGCAGGCTGCTGCGTAGAGTGCAGTCAGTTCTTGAGATCTCCCAGGCACACTGTGGGTGCTCTCCAAGCCGGAAGCCCCGATCCCAAGACAGAAACTGCCTGACGCACCGAACTTAGCAGTAATACTTACAGCAACCCTCATGATAATCCTCGTGGTAGCCCGTAGACCAACCCTTATTGAAACCTGGCAATTCTGATGTCTGGCCTTGCCCATAAACCCCAAACCCTAAACCCATAAACCGTATACTCCCATACACCCGTAACCCGTAAACCCAGAAGCCCATAAACCCATAATCCCACAAACCCTCAACGTCAGGCCTTTGGTGCAGGAAGCGCCCATCTTGGCCGACCGCCTCGGTGTAGAAGAGGCATCAACGGCCTTGGCCAAGGGGTTACAGAATCCCGAATCAGTGCCGTACCACTTCATCATGAATGAGGTGTTTCGGGTTCACTGCTTGGCGTTTAGGTTTAAGGCTTCGGGTTTTGCTGCGGTAGCTAAGCAGTCATTACCGATCCCCCAGGCCCAGCGACTCAAGCCCAGCACACAAACCCGAAGCAACCCCGAGACCCTGAACCCAAAGCCTCAAACCCGAAACCCTAAAAACCTCCAAACCCCAAACCCCCAAAGCCTAAGCCCCAAAACCCCTACGCCCCAAGACCCAAAAAACAACCCTAAACCCCAAACCCTAAACCCGAAAACACCTAAACCCTAAAGCCCTAAACAGACCCGAAAACCCCTAAACCCCAAACCCTACCTAAACCCGAAAGCCCTCAACAGACCCGAAAACCCCTCAACCCGAGTTTGGCCATCGGGCTGGGGAAGGTGACTGTGTCGTCTCCCAGCTCCACAGAGGCTGGACCGGGGGTTTAGGGTTTCGGGTTTAGGGTCTATGGTTTAGGGTTTCGGGTCTAGGGTTTAGGGTTTAGGGTCTAGGGTTTAGGGGGTTAAGTTTAGGGTTTAGGGTCTAGGGTTTAGGGTGTAGGGTCTAGGGTTTACTAAGCTGCGGGTTTGCGCGTCATGCAGCGTCCGCGACGCGAATTCGAAAACTCGAAAATGCGAATGTTCGAAAATTTTGGCATTTTTCGAAAAGTAGAAAATTCGAAAATTCGACTTTTCGAATTTTCGACAGCGCAAATAAATCGAAAACTCAAAAACCCTTGATGAATTATGAAATACGACAATTCGAAAGTTCGAAAGTTCGAAAATTCGATTGTTCGAAAGTTCGAAAATTCGAAAAGTCGAAAAGTCGAAAGGCTCAAGGGAAGAAGCTTCCTCGTTAGCTGAGCTGGTAACTGCTGCATCCCGGGCTGCAGGCCAATTCTTCCGAAAGCGATGGCTCCCAGTAATGGAGGCTGGTTAAAACACTCTCAGAGAATGCAGCGGCAGATGGAATATGCCCTTAAACTGGAGACGAGGTTCTGCTTGTCGGGAAGGCAGGGCCAGCAAACTCGGCACTTGTGCGATCCGCCGAGTTTGGGGATGGAGCTTACAACTCTGGTTGAGAGGATTGTGGGTGACAGGAAGAAGAGAATTGCCGAGCGAGCGGCTGCCCGCCGCTGGCTGTGGCCTTGCTGCAGCATGAGTTGGGAGGAGTTTTGTGACCTGCGGGGCTAGACTGGAAGAGAAAGAATCCAGCTTGGAAGGTCATGCTGTTGTGGGTTTGCAGGATGACCTTGTGGACAAGGAAGTTAGAGGCCGGCCCGAGGAGAGTGGCGAGGACTGTGGGCAAAGGTCCGACTGCCACTTTGGGCACGGCACAATCTCTGAGCGAGAGCTGCTCCTGATCATGGCCGGTGATGGTGGCGATGATGCTTGGAGTGAGCCCTCTTGGGATGCACCTTGTGAGCCAGTGCAAGCTCATTTTGAGCCTATGCATAGGAACTTGCCAGACAGAGTTGTGGATTCCCCTATCTCCCCTTGGGGTTTAGCCCCTCTCCCCTCTCGCTGTGGTGAGTCTGAGGATTTTGTGTGCCAGGGTCACCGAAGTAGTGGCCAGCACCCCACCGTACATCAGGCCGAGCCCTTTTCCCCCTGGGTGCTAGGGTTTAGGCCTTTACCTCCCGTGTGTGCTGAGCTCCCGTGCTCTCAGCTACCGCCGCCAGTTGCCGAGGTTCCCTGGCCTTTTAAGGTTTTAGGTCCCTCCCCGGATCAGCTGCCGAGTGCCGAGCTGATTCCGCAGGCGGCCCAGATCCCTTGGCCCTGTAGGGTTTTAGGCCTGGCATCGGCTTTCCCCAGTGCATTGCTGCAGTTGCCCTCTCTGCGAGTTGGGGGCGGTCCCGGGCTTGAGGGCCTACTGGAAGGCATCGTGTCGCAACTCATGCCTATGATTACCGAGATGATTCAAAAGGCCATTGCTGAGGCCTTGGGCAAAGGCCTCGTTGCCGAGGATGGAAATCCGGCCGCCAGGGCCGAAATTTCGACAGCAGAGCCGAGGCTCAAGCGGCACAAGGGAGGTGGCCGCGACCCTAAGCGCAAAAGCCCCGAAACGACTGAGTCTCCCACTGGCCGAGGTGCGCCCAGTGCCGGGGCTGATACAGGTCCGGGTGGCAGCCGCCGTGTCGTGCGAGGCAAAGGTGCTGGAGGACAGCCGGCTGCACCTTCAGCCCCAGTGGCCCCCGCAGCGCCAGCCGATGGAGGCTGGCAGACAGTACAGCGAAAACGTGAGGATGCCGAGCCCTTTGAGCTTCGAGGGCAAGATTGGGATGTGCCCATTGTTCCTCACGATGCCATCGGCCATGGCAAGCCTTTGGAGGCAGTGATCCTGGCCTCCAAGTCCAATTTGGACACGGTGCGAACCATTCTGCGAGGCACCTCGAAGCCGCATCGCATTATGTGTGTTGAGATCAAGAAGGACGGCAAGGAGCGAATTCCAGGCAGGGTCGGAAACCAGCTTCGTTGCAAGCAGGCTGAGATCACTACCCATTTTTCGCAAGGCACTGCAACCCCTAGGTATGCTGGGACAAAGGCCGCAGCTGTTACCATTGCTCCCACAGCGACCACCACGGTCTACATTCGCATCCCGGCTGCTTACTGCAGTGCTGAAAGATGGAAGGAGATCAGAAGCAGCCCGGCCAAGACGGTTGCAGCATGGGCAGCCGAGCAGAGGGTTGTCCTGGCGGATTCCTGGGGCTGGGTCGAGGAAACCCTGCCGAAGCAGGGCAAGCAATTGTTCGGGAAGGCCCGGCTGGCCGAGAAAGAAATGTCCAGCCTGCTTTGCTGCAGCGGCCGCGGGGGCATCTTCGTTGACTGCATTCGAGATGCCATTCCAGCTCAGGTTCAATGGCTAGCCCGCATCGACAATGAGCCCGCCACTGCTTACTTGGAGCGGGGACTCCGCGTGTCAGCTCAGCTTGGGCTTGCCTCGCAAGGCGGCCGAATTGGGGCTAGATCGGCTCGGGACCCGCGTGCTGCTATCCCGAGAATCTGGGTGTTGCCTCACGTGCCATCAGACTGGGGGCCTCCTGAAGTCACCCAGGTTCTGACGCAATCTTTCGATGAAGTCACGCTAATCCACCATAGGCGGACTGGCCGTGAGCAGCTCTATCGTTTTCGAGAAAAGCATAAATTTGGCGATCGGGATATTGTGCCTTTGCAGGTGCAGCTCGATGAGGACGGCACAACCAGTGAGGTGACCATGTGGGCCACGATTGCTCCGGTTAAGACCCCGAGCAATAAGCAGACATGGCTGCGAAACCAGGCGGTTCCCCTGATTGAGCCCAAGCCGCCGGCTATGAAGACAACTCCGGTCAAGGCCCCTCAAGCCCCGGCTGGTCAGGAGGATGGTGAGGCACAGCAGCCGGCCAACGTTCGGGCGGTGAGCCAGTGACAGCTTCCGGCTGGAGTTCAAATCGACGAGGCTCCGAGAGACGGCAGTTGTCTCTATCACTCGGTGGCCAAGGGATTGCAGTGGTTGACTGGCAAATCCTATTGCCACCGCGACTTGAGGGCCAAGGCGAACCAACACATCGAGAAGCACCTCGAGCAATACCTGCCGGAGTTCGACGGGCAGGGGCCACCCTGGGGACGACTCAGCTGCACTCAAAGCCTACCTCAAATTGGCTGCCTGTGAAAGTGCTTACGCCAGCAATCTCGAGATAAAAGCCCTCTCCAGGTTTTATATTGTGTGCATTGTCGTGGTGCCACGGGATCCCAGGTTCGGCACTCTTACCTTTAAGGAAAGCCGGCGTGCCAAGACCATTGCTTTGTGGCTGACCCCGAAGCATGTCGACCTGCTTCTGCCAGTTGAAAAGAATGCCACTTACCCGGCCGAGCTTTTCACTCCGAGCCCGGGTCAAATTGTTGACCTTCGTGCGGGAGGCCGCCCGTCTGGTGGGGCCGCCTCGTTTTGCAGCAAAGGGTCCTCGGCTGCCAGTCAGTGGACTCGTGCCTCCGATGCTGTCTCCTCTGCCAAGTCGCTTCCCAAGGCCACGGCCAGGGCACTCAGCCAACCAGCTGCCTCGTGCAAACTGTCGGCTTCTTCGATTCGCTCGGGCACGGTTTGGTCGGGCCCCACCTCGAAAAGGCGTCGACTTGAGAAGGTCCAGGTGCCCTCCGACCATGGACACACGGGCCCGCCAAGCACCGGCGCTGCTGATGGCGCAAGCGAGCCTGAATCCCACTGCCCGGCACCGCCGATGCCTGTGCATGGCACTCCTCGGCCGACTCGCCGCAAGCCGATTCACTACCATACGTCGACTGGCCCTGCCATTGCACTCAAGGGTGTTTTCCAGTGTGAGTTCTGCCCCTTTCGTATGACGGGCAAGGGCCCCAAGCAGCTTAAAAAGGCCCGGCACACGCACCTGACCAGCCAGCATGGGGGCCAGGGTCTGTGCAAGCCACCCCAGGAGCCCAAACAAGAATGCCGATTTTCACTGGAGGTGTCCTATGTGCAAGCTCGGCCTGCTTCGTTCTGACGTTGAGGACCATGCCCGAAACCAGCTTGCCCGAGTCAAGACGGCACATCGGCTCCAAGCTCACCCGGAGATCAGTGCCCAGGCTTGGAAATGCATGATGCTTCGTCAGGGGCATATGACCCCTCTGCGCCAGGCCAAGATCCGAGCCGCGAGACTGAACAGCAGGACTTCGATGCTCAAAATCCAGGACCTGCCGGAGCATGTTGTCCCTTTCGTGCTGCCGGTGCCCGCGCGGAAGCCCAAAGCAAATGACGGCCTCCAGCAGTTTAAGAACTGCTGGAAGTGCAAACGCTGCGGGGCCATTGCCCGAACCAGGACCTTCCTCAAGCAGCACCTTGGTAAAACGTGGTGCCCTGCTGTTTACCCAGGCGTTGCTCAGGCCAGACTTAAGCAGCTCAAGCGTCTCAAGCGCGAAGTTGCCGGGGCCCAGACCACGGGCTTCACCAAGGAGCAGCTGCGCGAGATCTTCGAGTCCGCTCGCAGGGCCATCGAGGAGATGCCGTCTCAGCCTTCGTCTCGCTTCTGACGTGCAATGTGGCCAGAAGAGGTGCCACCACCATTGATGCAGTGGCCTCCACGCTCCGGTTGCAAGACGTGGCGGTGGCTGCTTTTCAAGAGGTTGACATCAACAGGGCCACTGCACCTGGATTTGCAGTCGCCTGGCGTCGCCAAGGGTTCCACACTGCGTTGGGACCCGTGGGCAAACAAGGTCGTCACAGGGTTGCTTTGGTCTCTGGCCTCCCGATGCAGCCAGTCAAGTTGGACATGGATGCCGAGCATGACCAGGTCGCTGCCGGCCTTGTTTCTCTGCCTTTGGGGGGTCGGACGGTCTCGGTCCTCGTTGGCTCCTTTTACGGTTACCCTTCGGATTTGCCTCGCACCAACGAGGCCTTTGGGGCTCTCATGAGGGCAATCGCTGTTTTCGGTGGCCTCTTTGTCATCTTGGGGGACTTCAACTGTACCCAGGCTGAAGGTGTTGTTGCCACCACTCTCTGCTCACATGCTGTTCGGGCTGCGGATGAGGCTTACTCCTTCGAGCCGCCGCATACGAACCCCACCAATACACGCCGCATCGATTATGGGCTCACCCACCTGGATTTGGTGGCAACTGCTGGGCACACCTTTCGTCAGCCGGAGCTCTCCGACCATGGGATTGTGCGAATTGACTTCGGAGGTGATAGCTTTCAGCCCTCCTGGCAACGGCTTCGGTTTGAGGGCTTTGCTGGCCCCAGGCCCGAGACTGCACCCTCCATGGACTTCCCGAAATCTGAGTTGGATTCCTTATTCACGCATGCCAGGTTGGATGAAGCTTGGACTTTGCTTTCTGACTGGGCCGAGACTTTTCTTGGCATCGGCAGTGTCTCTCGTCGCTGCAGCCAACCGTGGCGGCCGGAGCCACGGGAGCTCCCCTGTGGGGCACCGACTCGTGATGGCCATGAGCCCCGACCTCTCCGTGCCCTGCGGCACCTTGCGCGTCGCCTGCAGCAGCTTGTGCAAGAGCCCTGGAACACTGCTCTTCGTCTGCGTTTGACTCGGTCGCTGGGCCACACTCGGGCTCAAGTTCCGGACCTCCCGTTCATTCAGGCCCTGCCTTTGGTCAATGATTTGATTGAGTCGCACCAGGCCGCCCACCGTGAGGACTGCTTGGGCAAGTGGCGGCAAAAGATTCAGGAGTCCCTGACCCGGGCCATCAACTGGATCAAGCGCCGGGCCGAGCTTGATATGGCTTTGCAACAGCCTCCTACTCTGGAAGCTGCCATGACGGGCACTGTGCACCCTGCCCATCAGACGTTGGCAATCCCCCTCTACTGAGGCTGATCTGCCTTCATATCGTCGATTGTTGCAAAATCTGCCTCAGCACGATCAGGTTGAGCTGGATTTGATTCCCACTGTGCAGGAGCTCAAGAGTGCCATGGGCAAAATGAGATCTAAAGCACCGGGAGCGGATGATTGGCAGGCATGCATGTTTTTGGCCCTTCCTCAGGACTGGTGGGAGGGGTTTCAGAAGCTTTGGGCTGCGGTGGTTACGACAGGGCAGGTGCCGAGCATTCGGCGGCGATCCCTGATTGTTTTGCTGCGACCCGTGGCCTTGCTGCCATTGGCGTGGAGGGCCGGATCCCGGGTGATAGCCAGGCGGCTGAAAAGCTGGGTTGTTCAGTGGAATGGCCATCGCGCCTGTGGGGCGGCTCCGGGCAAGAGTGTGGCCGATGTTCACGCTCGTATCCTGCAAGCTTGGAATTTGGGTACTCGGTCTTTCATTCAGCAAGACCTTAGTGCTTTCTTCGACTCTTTGAGTGTGCCGGTGATCTCCGAGACTCTGCGTCATCTCGGGGCCCCGAAGACCCTGATTCAACTCATTTCCAGCTTTTATGCTCAGCAACTTCGGCTGTTTGTGGTTGACAGCCACACCACCTCCCGTTGGAGGCCGGCTCGCATAGGCTTGCTCCAGGGCCGGTCTCTGAGTCCGGTCCTTAGCCTTTGTGTTGGGCACCTCTGGACTCAACACGTGTCCTCCCGGCAGGTCGAAACAGGCATCTTCATTGATGATCGTGTGTTGTGGCAGCCTGCTGGCTGCTCACCCTCTGCACATGCAGCCCAGCAGGCTTTGCAGCGAAGCGACGAGTTTGACAAGGCGGCAGGTTTGACCTGCTCTCGGCCCAAGTGTCACCTTGTGACGGAGGACCCAGCAAGCCCTTGGACTTCTGTTGCCCGTGAGCGCGGTTACACCGTTGTGCCGAGCCTCCAGTTTCTTGGCATCGAGTTGTCTTTGACAAGTGGCGCCGCTAGCCCTTTGAAGCTTTGCTTGAGTAAGCTCCGGGCTAGGCTTAGGCATGCCACCAACCCTGCCTTCAGCCTCGGAGCGAAGTTCCAAGTTATTCGATCTTTGATTTTCCCGGCCTTGTTTTGGGCAGCAGGTGTTGCACTGCCCGAGCAGGAGGAGCTCAGTGCCATTCGGCTCGCTGTGAGTCATGCCCTCCAGGCCGTGATGAGTTTCGAGGCACCTCGGGTGTTAGTCGGCCAGGTCTTGGGCTGGAAGTCTGATCCCTTTTGGATGGCTGACTGGGCTTCCTTGTCTGCTTTAGCTCGCTCGCTGACTCGTCCTCCTGATGGGTCGGAGGAGGACATGCTCAGCTCGTTGCGCATTGCTCGCCTCGCGGGAAATCCTGCCGCTGTTCAGACTGTTCGGCGCCTGGGCTGGCAGCTTGATGCTGCCAATCGCCAGATTCAACGACGAGACGATCGGGGTACTGTGCGGGTTTTTCACTTCGGAGAAGACTCGATGGATGTTCTTCGTTGCTGGCTTACCGAGTCACATGTGCAGGAGGCGGCCAGGACTTGTGGCCGCATTGCCAGGCGCATGCACAGGGATGACCCTTCCCTTGCGGTTGGTTTAGACCTGCCCCCCCCTGGTGTTGGCCTTAGGTTTGCTTTCTTGGGTCACGGCTCTGAGTACAGAAATGCTGCCTCTCAGAACGCGAAGCGGGCTTGCCTTGTTACTGGTGGCACTGCATGGCATTTTGGGCGCAAACATGGTGGTACGCAGCCCACCTGCCTCTGCGGCCGAGCCTGGCCGTCTCGTTCACACCTGCTGTGGGTCTGCCCGGAACTGTGCGAGATTCGGGCCAATCTGGCCCCACCCGTCAATCGGGTAGAGGAGAGGCTCCTGGGTCATCCGATCTCAGAGCACCCGTGCCCGCCTGCGGATGCTGTCCCTTGCCGAGGCTCTTTGGTGCGCCTTTTCGAGACTGCTGCCGAAGCCAACATCGAGGAGCTGACGTTGGCTACGGACGGGTCTAGCTTGGACGGGGTTGGCAGCTTTGCCATCACCTGCAATCGGCCCTGTGCAAGGATTGCAGGTGCAGACACTCCGGAAGACCAAGCACCCTTCAGGATGGAACTTCGAGCTATTGATGAGCTGCTGGCCGCATTGCTTACTGCACGGCGCCCTCCTCGTCGGGTGTGGATCTTGGTGGATTGCGAGGCCGCGATTCGAGCACTATGCTGTCCTGCTCAGTGCTCGCTACGGCTGATTGCAGAGCGAGCTTTTCAGTCTGGTGACACTTTGCGAAATCGAGGTGTCGAATGGTCGCTGGTCTGGATCCCGAGCCATGGCAAAAGATCCACTTGGTCGCCTCCTCCGCAGTTGCCGGCAACGATGGAGGAGTGCAGAAAGCTGAACCACGCTGCGGACGAGGAGGCACACAGGTTGTGCAAAAGCCGTCACCACAACTCGTTAAGGGCTTGCTGGCAGAAGGAGGTTGTTCGCGCCAGTACGGTGGAAAAGGCTCGTGTCAGAGCTTTAACGAGAGCCTCTGAAACTCTGGAGGCTCACATGTGTACAGCCAGGGTCCGTGTCCCCGGTGTCATTTACGACGATGTATAGAGTTTTTGGCTCCGGCCCACACAAGTTGACCGGCGCGGGACCATCTACTCTGTAGATGGCCCGTGAACGACTGAAACCCCAAGCGAAAAGTCGAAAAGTCGAAAAGTCGAAAATTCGAAAAGTCGAAAATTCAACTTTTCGAACATTCCATCCGTGTTTTGCATCTTTCAGACAAAATAACAAATGCCCAAACGCCAAAACATTGCCCTGAACAGGACACCAATGCACGATCTTGGTTTTACAAGTTC
>CAJNJA010009765.1:1589-14602 GCA_905231915.1 Symbiodinium necroappetens | reverse complement strand
TATTGCTCCTCCTCTTCCTCCGCCTACTACTACTACTACTACTACTACTACTTCTACTTCTACTTCTACTTCTACTTCTACTTCTACTTCTACTTCTACTTCTACTTCTACTTACTACTACTACTACTACTACTACTACTGCTACTGCCACTGCTACTGCTACTGCTACTGCTACTGCTACTGCTACTGCTACTGCTACTGCTACTGCCACCAGCCACTTTTGTCTCCTGGTGGTCTCCTGGTCTTGGTCCAGGGTTTATAAGTTTAGTCTTTACGGTCCTAACGCCCGCCAAAGCTGTCGCTCCTTAATCAGCAAGACCAAATCAGTGAGCCCCCAAGAGCCAAGACCACCAGAAAAGTTGCAGAGCCCCATGCAATCCAGCGAAGCCTCCCGAGACTCCTTGCAGCATCAGTGAGGCTCCTCTATCCTAGGTGGTATTAGGGAGACCCCTTAAAGGGGGACCCGTCTGAACCTCCCTTAGAAGGGGCCTTATTGAGAGGGTCTACATCCCCAAGGGTCCCCCTAATCCCAACTCCTACTCCAACAGAAGCTCGCAGACAACATAAGAAGCTCAGCAGGTGGTGGTCTGCTTCCTTGAGTCTCTCCATGTTACTCCTTTTCGGAAAGTCGGGCTCGAGTCGCGTAAACCCTAGTCGTTCAGACCCTGCGAATCTTGGCTTCAGATGCAGCAGAACCCTCACGCCCCAAACCGTACTAAAATTGTAAAATATTGCAAAGCGGTTCTGAAGGAGGTTCAAGCAAAAACATGAGACCGTAAAGACCCTCAGGCCTAAGCCTTAGCATGCGAAGCCGAAACGCCGGAAAGACCCCCAGCACGAATTACACCCAAAGCCCTCATCCGGACTCCGGACAGGACGGGAACTTGCTTCTGTGCACAGTCCTCTTGGGCAACGTCATGGTCAACTCGTTCCCACCCGGATTTTGGTTTAGAGCTTGTAGGATTTAGGGTAGCTGAGAGATAAGGTTTAAGCTTCTAATGGCCCCTGAAGGACCATTTTGAGAAAAGAGTCGGGCATTCAGGTTAATCCAGCATAATCATCCAGCTTTTCCGGGTTAGCGCTTCAAGGACAACCCTAAGGGGTCACAGTAGCTATTGGTTACAGTTCTGGATCTGAAAAAGTCACCTCCCCTAAACCCTAAACCCTAAGCCCTACACCCTAAACCCTAAATCCCTAAAGCCCTAAACCCTAAACCCTAAACCAATGTCAACAAACTCGACATCCTCTTGGCCTCGAGGGTAAGAAAGCGGGCCGCTGCAAGGAAGCCTAGCCTACATTGGTTTAGGGTTTAGGGTTTAGGAGCCAGACATGACGTCGGATGCAAGGGTGCTACAAGCTTCGTTTTTCTGTAATTCAGCTGTTGCGAGGGGTTTCTTTCTATGGGTTCTCATGTGTTCTTATGCGCGTGCTACATAAGTTCTACACGGCTTCTATAAGGGTAGCTTGTTCGAGCTGTTAGTTTATCCTTTTTCGGCATTCTTTCGTAGTTGAACTGAAACCAGGAAACTCCGGGAGCAAACTCCGTAGATTCAGGAATCTTCCTTCAACACCAAGGTACGACAGCCCGCAAACCCCAAAAGTTGACTATCGCTTTAGAGGGACAGAAACAAGGCAGTCATGATGCAAGGAAACCCCAAAGCCCAAAACCCGAAGCCCCTAAGTACCCTAAACCCCCTAAAGTTAAAGAGCCCTAAGCCCTGAAGCCCTAAAGCCCTAAACCCTCACAGGTCTCTGTCAAGGACCAAGTGTGGTACTTTCTTGTTTTTTTTCGGAACCCGCTTAATGGAAGTCTCATAGAAAAAAGCTTCTGAAACCCTATACCCCAAAGCCTGTAACCCTAGGCCCCCCTAAATCGTAAACCCTAAACCCTCCCCAAACTGTAGAAGGGATCTTTCATCAGTGCATCCCGTGAAGAGGCATCGTTTGGGGGCTTGTAGGCTTTAGGTTTAGGCCTTTACGGCCTACAGGGCCTCGGGTTTAGGCTTTCGGGCATACGGTCTAGGGTTTCGAGAATCTGCGTAGGAGCGAGCTAGTTGCAGAGTCTGTCATCAATCGGTGTCAACGGGGTTCAGGGTTTAGGGTTTAGGGTTTGGGGCCTAGACCCTCAATCCTGGGCCCTAAGACTTGACCTCCGACATCTACCTACGCAGACCTGCAAGAACTCCAGTCTCGCTTAGGATATGCTTCGTATTGCCATGTATACCAGTTTTCCAATATGCATGGCGTAAGTACACCACAGCAGGCACATCAAGCCTCCGCTAGATTTCGCGTGCCCTAGAGATTGCGCATGGGGCATGGACTCATCATTCATGAGCACCAGCATATTTCTCGGAGAACTCCTTGATCACATGTTGAAAGTCTAGTTATGAATCCAGCCTTTCAGGGTACCATTTCTTGTCTGTAACTCCGGCTCGCAGCTTCTGAGCTCGATGAAGGCGGTTCTGAGCTCTCTGAATGCGGTCTTCGCATGTTGCCAGGGATGAGCCAGGAACGATGTTGAGAAACCCTAAGGGTCCATGTACCCAAATAGTAGATACATTGGCCTTAATGTCGTCCCTATATAGGTACTTTGGCGCCAGTGTATATACTATTTGGGTACATGGACCCTTAGGGAAAGATAAGGGCTCCATTTAGGATCTTTGTGGCCCCCTGCCGGGGTCCGTTTTAGGCGTGTTGCTGTCGTTGTTGGGATTATCACGCTTGTCAGATTCATCGCTGTTGTTATGGAGACCATGTTTTATTGGATAGAACTTCCAGATTCTAAACCCTAAACCCTGAACCCTAAATCGTCAGATGATAGCCAGCAGGAAGATGCCATGTCTCTGACAGCTAAACCCCCGGGTGGCCGCCATGACAACCCATCGACCTCAGGAGCCGCTATTTCGCTTCCCATAAGCTATATTGAAAAATATTGTTACTATTATCATTTATTGCTATTAATTAATACTATTATTGTTATTATGGCTGCTATTGTTGTTAACATTGTTATTATTGTTATTATTATTATGATTATTACTATGATTATAGTAATTAATTATAGGTCCAATCTTGCTCGGAAGCCCATAGAGTCCTCAGAACCCGTTAGCCCTAGACCTATGTCTTAGAAGCTAAACTCACAGTCGTCCTCGCCATGGCGTCGACGAGCCCTCCCCAACAGGTAGCCCAACAAGCTGCGCACGCGGCATTGTATTCGACACTTATCTTGTACGGGTGCTCGAGTACGGGGTCCCTAATGTAATGATTGTTTGTTCAATCAAGACAGATCGAGATTCTAAACGAAATTATCGTCTGATTCTTTGGGCCTTGAAGCTAGTTCTTTTGGTCGTGCAGGGCTTGTAGCAGGGCCTTATGCCTATCTAAGGTGAGTGTCTTGGGGAGTATAGTACTTGGGCTTAGGACAATGGTAACGTAGGTGATTCTTTCGGGGAGTATAATACTTGGGTTTTGGACAGTAGTAATGTAAGTGAGTGTTTGGGGAGTATAGTCCTTGGCTTTAGTAACGTAGGTGAGGTTTCTTTGCTTGGTTTAGCCGTATTTAAAATTCAGGGTCCTATAAGACAACCCCAAGAAGGAATTGCGGTGGAGACTCTGGCTATGGGCAGAGGCCTTTTTCGACCATCCACACTTTTCTACTCAAGGCACTGTTCCGTTCGATCCTCGTGTCAAATCCTTAACAAACCCTAGGGCTCCAGTTACCTAAATAGTGGGTTACTAACCATATATTATGTACCCCAGTAACCTACTATTTAGGTAACTGGAGCCCTAGGGAAAGTCATGAGGTTACTTTAGGGCTCGTCAAACCGTTTCTCTAAAGTATCAGGGACTCAGGGCCTGAATGCTGGGATCAGCGAGGTGTCAACGCTTCTTTACAAGTGGCTTGTTAAGAAGTGCCTTTTCCAAAAAGCAGTGTTGAAAAGACTTAAGGCCTCTCATGGCGGCTGGATGGGCAACGAGGCCCTAAACCCTAAACCCGAAATCCTAAACCCTAAATCCTAAACCCTTAAAAAAACCTAAACCCTAAATCCAAAACCCTAAACCCTAAACCCTAAACCTTAAAACCCATAAGAGGTGTGGCGGTTTAGGGTCTGGCTTTTTGCTTCCTCAGTCTCTGGTCGCTCTCGGTGCTCAGGTATCTGCAAAGGGAAGATGGGGATGGGCTCCACCGTCAGGCGGGTTTAGGGTTTGGGGGTTGAGGGGTTTAGGGTTGTAGGGTCTTAGGGCGGGCTTGGGTTTTGGAGTTTGAGGTTTAGGGAGGAGGAGTTCGAGTTCAGGGGTGTAGGGTTAGCAAGTGCAGGTTATTGGTATGTAGCTGCCTTGGCAACCTTTGACCTGTTCGGCTATGCACATTCCAATGATGTTGAGAGGTGAACGGGGACTCAGCAACTAGGTGTATGTCTTGATGTCTAAGATGTTAAGGGACGAGGGCTGCGGTCGGTGTTCTTTTTGCTTCTATGACGTTTGTTGCGGCTGCTACAAACGACGCTTGAGGATTTGGGGGGAGAGTGTTAGGGATATGCCACAAGGTTCAGAATGAGTTTAAGACACAAGGCTTAAGATTTAGGCTGTGTGGTTTCTGCACCAAGGGGCTTGAGATGGATTTCAACCCTAAGCCCCCAACCCTGGCCACGGAGCCCAACACTCGGCAGCCTCAAGACCCTAAGTCCCTAGCCCCTAGTTCTCCAAATTAGGGTCCCAGTTTAGGTCCCCAGTATAGATTAGGGTCCCTTTTTAGGTCCCCAGTATAGTACGGCACCCTTATAAACAGCTGAAAGGGACCCTAATCTAGAGAAACTACCCACATGATTTTCCTCAGGTCAAAGCCACGGGCCTTGGGGAGCTACGGTTGATGATATAAATCCTGCATTACCTTATGGACCCTAAACTATGGGGATTTTTTGGGTAAATTCCTTATTATGGGTCATGCAGGATTTCTATCATCAACAGTAACAGGCAAACCTCCGGGTTTTTTTACGGATTCAGGTTTGGGGGATGCCGTGGTTCAGCACTTAGCGTTCCTCGCTACCCCGTTTTTGAAGATTTACAATACTTGAACCATTTCGAACCAACTACATCCGATCGAATCCCAATGTAGGGTTGTCTGCGCAAGGGGGCCTTTTGGGGCTCCCTCGTTGACGCTTCAGTACTTGAATCCCGATCTCCCGAGATGTTTCATCAGGCTGGGGGCGATCATCTCCACTGCTAGGTCAAACGTGAGGCAAGACTTGTTCAAGGCTGATAGTTCTGATTTCTCCTCTCCACCATATAAACCCTGCACCCTAAACGTCTTATGTCAGTAATTTAGAATAGTAAGAGCCCTAAATGGCTGGAATTACAACTAACTTTGGGGGTTGTTGAAGCCGACGCCTATACCCGAAGCCCTAAACCCCAACCCTATATATTAATATATCATAACCCCAAAGCCTTCAACAAACCCTAAACGGCCCTAAACCCTAAACCCTCAACCAAAAAACCCTAAACCCAAAGCCCGCAAAGCAAGACATGCGCCCCAGGTTTCCGATCGCGGCAAGGCACACGGGCAGTCGGGGTTGCCTTGAAAGGGCCCCTTTAAGGGTGCTATAAGGGTCGAGGGTTCCTTGAAAGCGCCCCTTTAAGGGTACTGTAGAGGTTTAGGGTTCCTTGACAGTGGCCCTTTAGGGGTACTATAGGGGTCCAGGGTTTGAGGGTTTGAGGGTTCAGGGGTTTAAGATTACGTAGGGTTTAGGGTTTAGGGTTTAAGATTAGGGGTTTAGGGTTCAGGGTTCAGCGTTTGAGGCTTAAGGGTTCATCGGAGGCTTCTTGGTTTGCAGGCTTTTAGGGTCTTCAGGTTGTAAGGAGGGCTCTTGCTTTAAAGGGCTGTAGGGTTTATGTTTTCAAGGGCGAAAAAAGTTGTTGCCAGAAAGGTCCAACGAAAGGAAGGAGGCTGGTGCTGGGTTCTGAAGTTTTGGAGGGAAGAGGAGGCCTTACATACCCTAAACCCTAAACCCTAAACCCTAAACCCTATTCCATGATGATGCCGGGGCCGGGGCGAGTTTGCACCGGCCAAAATCGACGGCAGGAGCCGGCCCCTTCGACGGCAGGAGCTCATCGCCTGCCGTCATGGTGTCATCGTCAACAGCTGGCTTAGTCGCTTTTTGTTGTCGGACGAGCACATCGAGCATATGCACGGCAGACGAAGCAGAAGTTCAGGAGCTGCTGGCACGGCGTTTACTCCGACTCCGCAGGAGCAGGTGCTCTAAGAAACGCGGAGAAAGGGACAGAAAGAGACAGACCTCATCCACAGACATTGCCAGGACTGTGTGGGCAACCTGTCGCCAAGAAAAGCCTAGCGTTGGGGCTTGGAACGTGACACCGGTTGCAGCGCAGGAGAGGCGGCTGAGAAATCTGGCTTCTTGGAAGCGGCGGAGACGGGCTTCCCAGACGGCCGCAGTTGCCTCGCAAAGCGAGGTGCAGGAGTCCACGGCAGTCGTCCCGAAGCAGGAGCAGCTGGAGGATGATGAGTCTGTTGAAGATGCGTCCTTCCCATCACCTTTATAGAATTGTAATCAATTCACTTTTTCATTCAAGTCTCGCATACAGGGAAAATTCCGATCACAAGACCTTAGATGGTTTTTGGAGTACCTTCTCTTGATGTATGCATAGAAGACCACTGTAAGCTTAAGTGTGTGGAGGGGTTTATAGAATATTTCGGCGGCAGCATACTATGTGCAACTTTAGTGGAATCGTCGGTAGCCGTTTCGTCTAGACAGCCTACCTGGGCCTAGAAACAATACATGTTTAAGGACCGGTACCTAAGGCAGCCATCATGCAGAATCCTAAACATGTAGGCTGTTTGGGGTTTAGGTAGTTCTAGGCAGAGTGTATATGGCCATTCGGGTGAGAATCCGGGACCTTAGCATTGAATTTTGGTTATAGGAGTGGGGGTTTAGGGTTTAAAATTGTTCATCTGAGTTTGGGAGCTTTAGCTTTGAGGGATGGGGGGTTAGGATTTAGGGTTGTTCTCTGAATGACGGAGGCTCAGGCTTGTAGGGTTTAGGTTTAGGTTTATAGGAGTTACAATGCTCTCAAACCGGGCCTGTGCTCCTGCTGGCCGGCACGGGCGCGCGCTCCCGCCGAGGTCACCCGGCCCCTTGAAACCGGCCTCTTACAATTCAGAGCAACCTCCCATGACAATTGAGAAGTTTTAAGCTGTGAAAAAGTCATTTCCATTTTAAACTCTGAAACAAGCTTAAATTTGAAACCAAGACGAAACACGAAACTTTAGTCCCCAACCCTAAACTCTTTTGAGTTGTAAATAATGGGAGTTTCAGAAAGCCTGTATAAGCAATCGATATTTCACTGCCTGATCTACTCACGCCTTCTCCGTTATCTTCACTAAGGCTCAAAGGACTCAACTCAGAAGCGTCCCGTGTAACGCTCGGTTACGGGCTTAGTTCTTAGGGTTTAGAGTTTTTCCTTAAGCTTGAGATGATAAACGTAATCCAGAAAGCCAAAACCGCAAACCCATCCCTAAAACTTTTCCCTAAGCCCGAGATCATAAACTTAATCCAGAAACCCTAAACCGCAAACCCAGCCCTAAAACTTAAACAATAAAACCTAACCCTCAAACCCTAAACCGGGTAGGCCCTGGTTGGTAACTATAATAATAGCAGCAGAATAAGACCATTAATCGTAATATTAATAATAATAGTAATAATAACAATAATAATAACAATAAGAATAATTGTAGTAGTAATAATAATAATAATCATAATCATCATCATCACCATACCAATAGCTACACCCGAACATTTAGGGCCCCTCCAATGCCCAAAGAG
Organism: Symbiodinium necroappetens; assembly: GCA_905231915.1. Lineage (NCBI taxonomy): Eukaryota > Dinophyceae > Suessiales > Symbiodiniaceae > Symbiodinium > Symbiodinium necroappetens. Next base: position 6,767 of record CAJNJA010009765.1, on the reverse strand, counting down.
CGCCTTGGCCCGGAGGCCTCGGCATCACCATTCCTGCGACAGGACCGGTTTAGGGTTTAGAGGTTTAGGGTTTAGGGTTTAGGGTTTCGAGGTTTAGGGTTTAGAGGTTTAGGGGTTTAGGGGTTTAGGGTTTAGGGTTTAGAGGTTTTGGGTTTAGGGGTTTAGTGTTTAGGGTTTAGGGTTTCGAGGTTTAGGGGTTTAGGGTTTAGGGTTTGGAGGTTTTGGGTTTAGGGGTTTAGTGTTTAGGGTTTAAGGTTTAGGGTTTCCAGGTTTAGGGGTTTAGGGTTTAGGGTTTGGAGGTCTTGGGTTTAGGGGTTTAGAGTGTAGGGTTTAGGGTTAATGGAGGGTTTAAGGTGCTAGGGGTTGTAAGGTTTCTAGGTAAAACAATTCGAAGCCAGACTAAACCCACAACGCGTCAGCGCGGGGCGGGTGGGGGCTTTTTGTGATGAGTGAAACTTGGAGCTAGTCATCAACACTGAACGTTCCAAGCTTGTGGCATCTAGGTTAGGGACCCATTTGTTCTGCACACCCTAACCTGATTATGAAACCCTGGCCCTATAGCCTCAATATAGTAGGATTCATATTAAGATCTCTAATGAAAACCCACACCCTAAACGTTCATACTTAAGCCTTACATCCTAAAGGGTTTAGCCGAACCTATGCTCGACCATGTTGATTTGCCCGTCCAGATCGAGGGACAGAGACAGCATGAAGTGAACTTACCTACATGAAATATCAAATTTTGGTATGTAGTATAGAACATGCTTATATTTTCGACGTTAGGTGAATTATGCATTCTACGCGAATGCCTAAACCCAGTCTTCTGCCCGGATAGTCGTAAGAAGTGCAAGTATGAGCCCGAAACCAGTGGAAACCATCAAGCCTTGCGGTTCCCTTAGACCCAAAGCACGACAAACGGTAGGTCTCGGATAAGGGTCCCTGAAACCCCACATAGAATCGGAATAATGGGACTCGATAGTTTAATTGCCACAGGGCCTGGAGGTATTTCTTCCAGGGGACCCTAAACCCTAAACCCTAAACGGGTTGTTGGGTTTAGTGCCCAAGGCTCGTCTAACCCTGAAGTCCTAAACTGCTGAACTAAACCCTAAGCTTCTAAACTCTAAGCCCTTAATCGCCACATCCCTGAAGCCTAGAGTCCCTAAAGTCCACAAAGCCCATAACCGTTAAACCCCGAACCCAACACCCTAAAACCCCAACCCTCAACCTTAGTCCGGGGATGCCGTAGTACACTTCCCAAGCCATGACACTTGCATGGTCCGAGCAAAGCTTGACAAGCGGATCAGAAAGCGCTGATAGCTACTATCGTAGTCGTCTAGCCCCAGACATTTTTCTCTCTTTTTTGGCCTCAAGACCTGTAACCCGAAGCCATCAACCCTAAACCGTTTTAGGGTTTAGGGCCTAAACCCCCGTAAACCTGCACCCGACCGAGGAGTCCCCAGTTTCGAGAGTTCAAAGCATTACTGCGAGCAAGGAAGTTGCAAGAAGGCCTTTTCTTGGTTTCGTGTTTCTCTGAGGGTCGATGTGCTCATATAGGTTTCCCTTAAGGGTTCTATAAGGGTGCCATTTACCATAAGGTTTTACGGATTAGGGCATAAGGGTCCATGTATTGGTATATACTTTGCCCGTAAAGTAGTCCCTATGCAGGGGCCAAAGCATGTACTATTTGGGCATGTGAACCCGTAGGCCGTAGGGCTTTAGAATTTGCCTCAGTTCGGCGTAGGGTTTACATGGGCCCTGGGTTTAGGGCAGAGCTGTGGTTTCTCTGGCAGGAGGATGAGCTTCTTTTTGGGGCGGCTTTTGTCGTGTTCTTTAGGTTTTGGGACGGGCCCCCTCCACTTAAAGGGTTCTTCTGCAAGAGTTCCATAAGGATTGTTTTTGGGGATTGAGGTTCTGAGTGTCAAGCGGTTTTTTTTGGGAGGGGGGTGGGGTTTAGGGCTTGGGGTTTAGGGCTTACACAGGGTTTGGGGGGAACAGGGAAAGCTGCGCAGGGCATAGCGAACAAGGCACAGGGCAGACCTGACAAATTGTCCAAGTGTTTCAAAATACTTGGACCTGAGTTGCCACCTCCAAGATGTGCAGAAGCGTCGCTGTATAAACCCCCACTCCTGAATAAGGAATCCATTCATGGCCTTGGAAACTTGTCAAGCCCTATCATCGTCTCCCCATGCCTCTCTGCCTAAACCCTAAACCCTAAACCTATTCCAGTGCTTCTATAGTTCTCTTTATAGGGAACCCCATAAACATCCCTGAACCCTACACCCTAAACCCCTAAGCCCTAAACCCCTAAACCCTAAACCCTACCCGTCACTAACCAGGGTTCGACTGCATTGTTCCGACTCTTGGCAAAAAAAGCCCTGCTGCTTCAAGGGACCGAACCCGTCAGGAAGTGTGGAGGATTTGATGGTTTCTGGTTTGAGGCTTTCAGGGTGTAAAGCCGTAAGCCCTAAACCCTAAACCCGAAATTACATTTTCAATTTCTATTCGGGTTGAATCATAAGTGGAGTTAGCAATCGACTACTGTCGGTTACAACTATAGTTTTCCAACTTATAAAGCCACATTCATAACTACCCACGAACCTCCAAGCAGTTTATAGGGCTTATGGAAATTGCAGACTTTTTCCATTCATTCCTGCCAATCCGTATGCCCGCCGCAGCCCAGACCTCAAATCGTTTCGCCTTGAGATGCCGAAGACCCTAGCCTCTAAACCCTAAGCCCTAAACCCTAAACCCTAAGCCCTAAACCCTACTAAACCCTTTAAAAACAACCCTAAGAGCCCCAAGGTCCTAGAATCTAAACCCTAAGCCCTGAACCTTCTATGATCCCGCCCTGACTCCAGGGCCCAGATAGACTTCTGGGAGCTTCATCGCTTACTCGGAGAGCGGTACGAGGTGCGCACTTAAGTGTTGAGGGGTTTAGGGTTTAGGGTTTAGGGTTTAGGGAGGGATTAGGGCTTCGGATTTCGTTCCCTGCACTCTCTGACGCTGCAACACTTGCACACAGAGAAGTAGTATAGGGGCCTGAATAATTACGAACATTATACTCATTATACGTAAGGCTCCCTGTTATACTGACAATATACTTCCAGGCGGTATTTTTGGAATGTAGGCTTTGAAGCTAGTGTAGTTTCGGGTTTGGGGGTTTGGGGTTTCGGGTTAGGGTTTAGGGGCTTAGATTTCTAGTTAGAACAGGTTTTCGGGCCAGCCGAAACCCCTACAACCCTTAATTAACCCCGAAACCCTGCACGCCTTGAACCCTGAGGCGGACATGAAGCAACGTTCAATCAGCAAATGCTCGAGCCCGCCGATGCCGCCGATGTCTGCCTCCACGCCGGATGCGGTCATCGGAAACTTGGCTTACCTGTAAGGGTTCCCATAAGGATTGTTCGTGTATCGTTACTTTAACGGATTCATGTGCCTAGAACATTGCTACAGACTTGTTTTAACTGCTAGCAGTTTCAATTATGCCGAAATAGGAATCCAGTATATACCTTGGCCATTCTCCCCCTCAACCGTCACAGAAGCCTGACAAACCCTTTTCAATTCCTCATAGCAACCCAGGCCCTTGTCCTAAACATCTGCTTCTCAAGACTATCAGCCTTAGGCGTTAGTATCCCCGGCATATCCTGTATGAAGATCCCTCAATCCTAAACCCTCAAGCTTTTGCGAAAATCCCGACCCCCATAAGAAGCCCAGAACATCCCAGAAGCCCGAAAGCCTGAAGTAAGTCAACGCCCTAAACCCTAAACGAAGAAACTCTACCTAGACCACCCCATTTTGGCGTTTTTATAGGGCTTCAGGCCGCATTTTGGGGTTTTAATAGGGCTTTAGAATTCCATTTTGGGGTTAAAATGGGGCTTTAAAATTCCAGTTTGGGGTTTTTATAGGGCTTTAGAAGCTCGACACCCAGGCAAGCCCTTGTCCTCACCCGCAGGCACGGCGGAGGGTTCAGGGTTAGCGCTAGGAGGATCATCATAAGCAGTACCCTAAGGCTCCTAAGAGGGTCTTGGGCTTTCTGGGGGAGGGTTTCGGCTTCGGGGGCTAGGGTTTGGGATCTCACTACAAGGGTCCAGGAGCCTTAGGGTAGGGGTTATCAGTCCCCTAATATGGGTTGTATCTATTGCTACCCTACTTATAGTATAGCCCCCAGTAAAAACTACCTAGGGGTTATTGGGGTTCTAGGTAGGGAAACTAGGTTGCTGAGGAGTACCCTGTTGCCCTTTGCTCTCTGGGTTCCCTAGTTAAAGCCAAATATAGCACGAAAACGGTACACTATGGCACACTTATTTATTAGAGACGGGTACGCCAGCGTGTATTTTCGAGGAATCCAGTGTTTTTGTCGAGATTCGAGATTTAAGTTTATAGTATTACGAATAGCATTAAGGGACGACTGGAGAACCTAGGTAATTATAGTATTTATATATAACTTTCCATGAACCTCTAAGCAGTACGGTCGGGTTTGGGGGGGGGGGGTTAGGGCTTAAGCTTGACGGTAAGGGGTTAGGGCTTTGGAGCATTGGGGTTTTGGGTTCAGAGGTAGGGTTTTCGGGGTTTCGGGCTTATGGCCAAAGGCTTAGAGCATGACCTAACATGGGTTTAGGGCATGATCTAACATGAATGAAGCCATGACGCATGCTCCTCTTGCAGCTACATTACACTGATCGAGTTTGGACGAGGCGGCAGTTTACTTCGGTGTTGCACCCTAAACCCTGAACCCTAAAACCTAAATCCTAAACCCTAAACCATAGACCTGCAACTTCTTGGCGGTCCGCAAATTTCAAACTCTAAGCCTTAGATGAATCGAGTATCGGTAACTGTTTGCTTGGGGTAGAAATGCAGGTATAACTCTACGAAGAAACACTAGGCAATAATATTGGTGATTCCCCTAAACCCCTAAACCCTAAACCCCAAACCCCAAATCCAAACCCTAAACCCTAAACCCCTAAACCCTAAACCCCAAACCCTAAACCCCAAACCCTAAACCCTAAACCCCTAAACCTGTCGTAGCTTTACTGCTACGCGCTGCAGCTACCGTTCGACCGGGGAGCCTCAGAGAAACCATCGGGCCGACGGCTGAAATGCTGGGTAGGGTTTGGGGTTTAGGGGTTTAGGAGTTTAGGGGTTTAGGGGCTTTGGGGGTTTAGGGGTTTAGGTTTGGGG
>CAJNJA010009764.1:0-41013 GCA_905231915.1 Symbiodinium necroappetens | reverse complement strand
GTGGAGTCGGACTTGAAGTCTGTTCGACAAGCTGGTTGGCATCAGAGCTGTGCTGACGCGCTTAATGGACAGAGCCTGACTATTGCAAGCAACCACAAAAGAGGCATGGAGCTCTTCGCGCCATTTCTTAATTAATAGGGGCCCTTGCCTCGACCATGCCCAACAGCAGTGCCGGAAGCAGGCGGCTGGCCCGCACGGTTCTTTGTTCCTCCTCCCCTGTTCGCAGAAGTGGCAGCTCTACGAGACCAGGAGCGACGATCAAGTTGTTCGGCTTCTTCCCATGTATTTGGGTACACGGCCTCACGAGCTGGTCGCTGCCCGCCCAGCTCAGCGTGCATTCCCCCTCTTCCAGCAGACGCAGTGGCAGCACCACCAGGTAGAGGGCAACTTGAAATGTCCACGCATTCTGCTTCTTCCCAATTGGTTGGCTGCACCGCGGCTGACTGCTGCCTGCCCAGCACAGTGCCTGTCACGCGATTTGTCATCTCTGCATCTCCCTCGTCTGAAGTCTTGCGCTTCCCACACGCAGCTCCAGGCAACGGTACAGACTTGTCACTTGTAGGTGTCGCAGCTGGTGTAGCCACGACCACGTCATTGCATTGAGCCGGGTCCGCAGCAGCCGCCGTAGCTTTGGACTTACGCCGTTGGCGCTTAGCCTTCCTCTTAGCAGCGCGAACCGCACGAAGATGCAACACCAACTGTTCTTCACGAGCACCACCATCGGCGCTCGGAGCTTCAGCGGGCATCCCAGTGTCCGTAGCAGGCGGGGCCACGGGTGACGCAGGCCGTAAGAGAACGGCTGTCACCACTGCAGCAACCGACTGTACGGTCCTCCTGGGCGCTCTCGCCAAAACAGCGGCACGAACAGCTGCTGCGAGCAACGCAGCCGAGTTTGCCGCCATGGCTCCTATGGCCAGAGCTGGGAGCTACCCTGACCTGCAATCGCTCGAGCCCCTTAGAATAGGGTATTGGGGTATATTCTACTATAAGAATAGTAACGAACCGCCAAAATAGTAGTGGTAAATATTTAGGCTCCTATAGTAGGGGGTTTTGGGCCCGTGGTTCTAAGGATTGAGTCTGAGCATAGGGCTTCAGTATATTCAGGAACCCTAAGGAATGGAAGGAATGGGTATATTCAGGAACCCGAAGGACTGGGCATGTTGTACTGGTATATTCAGGAATCCGGAGGAATATCATTCCCGGCTCATCAGGCCCTTGTATTGCTCGACACCTCAGCTAAAACACGATCGCCTAATGTAGGGGCTTTAATAATAAATTAGACTAGGGTTTTGGTGGCTCCTTATTATGATTATAGTACAATATACCCCAAACCCTATTCGAATTATTAAGGCCCCTATACTATCACCAGAGTCCTCGAAATCCTTCGTTGGGACCAGGACCTGACGAGCCAAAAACTCAAAACTCGTCGGGTTCTCCAGAATTCTTCGAGGCTCGAGTCAGAGATTTGAGCCCTGAGCTTTATGTAGGGCTTATACAAAGGCTCAACACATTGCTCCAGGATTTGAAGTACTGATTTTGGGGACTTCGATCCCTCTTGGTTCAGCGCTCTCGGATTCGACACGTTTGTGTGTCAGGGTCACGGGATGTAGTACTTCTGCTTATAGATTTAGGGTTCTGAGGTCCATGACTAAGACCTCATTTCAATTGTTCAAACAGCTTGATTAGGACGTAGGGCCTAAGGTTGAGGGGCTCAGGGAGAGCGCTTACCTACTAGAGCCTAGTTTGTCAGAGACAAACATATCTCCGGGCCCGGGACACCAAGCCGCAAAAAGTTCACCAGCTCCTGCGCATTCGCGTGGCACATGGGAGCTTCGGGTGCGGGTAAGTCGACGCTACTGAGTATATCGAAGTTGTACCAACGGAAGCACCTGGGCCTTTGGTTCAGGGCTTGAATGTACAAAAGTCTGCTCTTCTACAGCCATAACCTTATTCCTACAAAGTGACCTAGCTCTGCCGGACTCGATGGTAAATGCCTGCGTGCACTCTCCCTCCAACTATTCGCAGAGTCGTGACCTCATCAAGCATTTCCCAGGACATGCCTGCACCCCAAGCCCTAGAAAAAACCAAGACTTGGCCTTTCGAGGAATTGCCGATTGTCATGACCTGTTTTAGTGCCCCGAAAGTGTTGACGGTTTTCCTAAGAACATCGGCTGTCATGACATTTATGGAAATGAAAATGCCAGTGGCAACTTTTTGCCTCTAGTGGCAAGATTTATTGCCACTACTGTACGAGTTTTGAGTGCAGTGGCAACAAAAGTGCACAACTTCGGGTTCAGGGTTTAAGGCTTGGCTGAGTGTAGAAACCCCGTGTCCTGCCACCAGTGAGGGAACCATCGATGAGGCAAATGCCGGCGCACAATGCCCGGCACAAAAACATGGTCCAAGATCTCCTCATCAGGGTGCAGGCCCCAACTCGAAGTCACCAGAAGCCAGAAAATAGAAGCCTTACCATTGAGTAGTAGTTTCTCGGGAGTCCTTATCAGTGTAATGGTATACTTGATATACCCCAACACATGTTTCAAATTATCAGCACTCTAGATTAAAACCAAAAGCCTTCAAGATCTTGAATGAAAGGCTCGAGGTTGTTACCCGGTGCATTCTAAGGCTAGTCATTGCTAGGGGCAACGCATGATACATGCTAACATGATCCCTCGCCGGCACTGAAAGGATCCCGATACCATGTCTGCATATCTCTGTCTACGTCACCATGCACGAAGCGTACATGTGTGCATATATATATATATATACACCCGTATACATACATACATACATACATACATACATACGTACATACATACATACATACATACATACATATATACATACATTACATAGAGGGAGTTACGTGCTCTTTGTGAATATACATATATATATATACACATACATACATACATGCATACATACATACATACATACATACATACATACATACACATAAACACATAACATGAACACATACTCGTGTTTGCATATAAATATGTGAACGCATACATACTTACACATCGATCTGTGTAGCTATCTCGCCATCTCACCCATCTATCTACCTATGTGTAAGTACACACACACACATGCACAGACGTGTGTATGTGTATGTTACATCTATATATATATATATATGTATTGTTACTGTGTGTGTGCGCGTGTGTTTAAACTTTGTGATGTATCTCAGATCGGTTTACAGTGTAGCACACAGTAAATTTATATAGGCGCAACCTGTATCTACAGACCTATACATAAACATACAACTTAAGCTATGCAACCCGAGTCGTCTAACTGGATGCGCCGGATCTCCTCGTTCGTGTGGATGGCCAGAAATCCGGCGACAATCGAGCCGCCGGACACTCCGCTGACGATCTTTGGCATCAGCCCTTCCTGGCTTTCCGCAGAGTTGATAAGCCGGACAGGTGATCTAGGTTTTGCCTCCTGCACTGCTACATCTGCACACAGCTGGTCCATCGATTTTTCTTGCCTGGGAATTTGCATGAAACTGATTAGTCAGAAGGGCGCGATGTCAAATCTGAAACTCCGTGTGGAAGACAAAGCTAGAGGGTGAAACATGAAGCATTGGCGGTCAGTGAAGGCATAGATCAGTGACCTTGGTGAAGATGATTCCTCTCTTCCTTTGCGACTGTGTCGGAGACATTCATGAGCTCCACATTGGGCGATTTCCCCTCCTCGAGAAGGCTTGCTGTGTCTTGCGCGGACTGCGCGGATGGGGATGTCAGCCGATTCCACGTGCTGCGCTGCTCACCCCAATCCTGGATTCAGGTAACATACAGGGGCGAGCACATTGCTCACTGTAAGAATTAAAAGCCCAAATTTATCCCAAACCTACAGATTAGATATCCCTGCTTTTAGCTTCAAGCCTGAACCCTGAAGTGCAAATCATACGCCGGAAACCCACAAGTCCAGAAAGCTTAACGAAGGCCCAGTGACCGCCGATAGTACGGCCAAGGAGAAGCCCGCGGCGGCCATCACCTGGAAGGGGGCTTAGGGTTTCACATTTGTTGGGCCCATTGGGTTTGGAGGGCCTTTTGGGTTGACGTGTTGTATATCTTTCCCTCCTACCTGGCAAGGACGAGCCCGCATTGCAGGGTAAAGGATTTAGGCTTCTAGGACAGGTGTACGCAGGGCAAGTGGCTTGATTCGGGATGCGGGATTAAGGGTTTTAGCCTATAGTCTCCATTGTATAGTTCCTTTTTCTGGTTTAACCAAATTTATATTCAGGATCCCAAAAGGTAACCCCAAAAAGGAACTACAATGGAGACTATAGGTAGCCTTTTGGGCTTTTGTCTGCCATCGCCTGGAAGAGGGCCACGAGGCGGAATGAGGCTCCGATGCTCCATGAGTCCATAGCAATTCCTGACTCTCAAGCTTGAGGGCTTAGGGGTATACGGGGCTCTCCCATAAGAAAATGAAGGGATCTTCTATGAATTTCTAGAAGGATGCGAGATGGTTGTAAGGAGCTAGAGCGGAAAAAGTTGGATTCTGGTGAAAAGTTACAGTGGAAAAGTCGGATACTGGGGAACTTCATAATCGCTGATAAGCTTCCAATGCCATAGGGCATTGGCATGGCGAAGAGGAGGTTGTTGCACTGCGTCTGATAGACCTTAGTTGCTGAGTTCATAAGCAAAAAAAGAAAATCTTGCAGTGTTATAGGGGATAATAACCTAAACCCTAAACCACATTACCCCTAAAAAAGTGCAAAGTCTACCCATTCAGCTACTAAGAAACGGAGGCTTCGATCACGCGGCTCCTGGTCAGCGCGATTTGGATGATCCCCTGCGCTGCCGGGTAGACGCCGCCGGCGATGCAGAAAGTTAGGAACCTAGGTTGTCCCTTTGAAGCTTCTGAAAGCTATTCGTGAATATCATCCACTTAAGCCCAACAAGGGACAATATAAAATGTCCCGAAGGCCTACCTAGGAACAAGGCCGGCCAAAAGAAAGTGCTTGAGACATAGGGGAGAATGGATGCGAGCATTGCGGCCGTGCTGGAGACGCACGCAAGGAAGATGAGGGTCCTCCGGTGCTGACTCCACTTGTCCGGCTGCACCACGCTCCCTGACATGGCGATGCTGCCACCAAGGGCTGGGCCGATCAAGGCAATGAGCGCGAAGGTGAATACGACGACGTGCAGGCCAAAGCCGCGCGAGATAGCGTAGTCTCGAATGACGTACTTGCACCCACCGAGAAAACCAAGTTGTGCTGCCAGGGACACATTGGTCGCCCAGTAGACACCCCACCGCTCGGTGCTTGGGTACTCCTCAGCGCTTTAACTCACAGATGAAAGCCAAAGGTTCATGTCTAAACGTGGTGATACAACTCAACAGCTTGAACAAAAAAGTTGTCCAGCTCATGCTACTAAGACTCCACTTCACCTGTCGGCTTCTCGAGATCCTCCTCGCTGTCCGTGCGATCGTCCGAAAGCTCCAAGTACTGACGTCCACCGTAGGCCAGGCACAGCAGAGCCGTGCCACCAAAAACGGCGGCCTGCCCAACAAAAGCCCACCTGGGTTGCGAATTGAGTGCCCTCCCAGAAGTCTATGCACAGGTACCCCTATAGAAAAGTAAAGCGAACTCTATACAAGAGTTTGCAAAAGTGCAACCAGGGCACTTCCAGTGATATTTAGCATTGTCCAACTCCTGGGCGACAATGAAGCCCACGTTCTCACCAAGAGGCACCATCGCATGTAAGGTCGTATTCATAAAGTTCCAGTTGTTGCACCCATGCTTAGAGAGCCACTTCTGCAAGTAGGGAAGAAAGGGTGCCTCGAAGAAGCCCACGAGGAAGCGGACTGCGTAGATTTGGTGTATTGTGATGCCAGGCACGGTCATGAGCAACATTGCGATGACATCAAGGATGGTACACACGATGACGACGTTGAACTCCCCGAAGGTCCTGCACGCCCATGGTGTAAGAGGCAGCCCCAAGCTAACGCCAATCATCACAAACGAGCCGAGTGCCAAGTTCGTGGCCTTCGAGTCCCCAGGGAGCGAAACAGCCACCCCGATGTTGGAGCCGTGGCCAAACTGGCATGAAAAGAAGTTGAGGCAAATGAGAACGAAGAGGATCCATGAATCTCTGGCTTTTGTCTTCTTGGCTTTTTCCGTCTCCTCCTTGCAAGATAGCCGTTCTACTTGCGCCACTTGCACCATTGCGGCACGCGCGAAAGGAGCACTCTTTGACTGCAACGACCAACAAATGGTTTTGTGGCGCAAGTTCACGCTTAGATCAGTGTCTTATTTCATCGCTGCACATATGCCGACGCGACCCTTGGACTGAAGAGCCTGTCAGCTGGTGGAAGCAAAACGATCTAGATGAGCCGTCTCTGGTGACTGCTCTCTTTAGCAGGCGTCGACACTCTCTGCTGCAAAACCGGGTGCTGACAAAAACGCATCCCGCCTCGAGGAGGAAGCGGCAGACTCCCATGTGATACCTTGCTTCAAGGTTTGTAGGGATTGAGGTTTAGCAACCCTGCAAGCCCCAAAGCCGCCACTCCCATGCAAACCATAATGCTTGAGTCCCATACTAAGTGCGCTTCGCCTCCAAACCTAAGCCCTGAACCGCCTTAACTCCAAGACCATGCCCCAAAAAACCCTCAAACCCAAACCCTAAGTCTCTAAACCCTAAACCCCGAACCCCAATTCCTAAACCCTAAGCCTCAAACCCTAAGCCCTAAACTCCAAGCCCCGAAGCCTAAACCCGAAACCCCAAATCCCTCTAAGCCCTAAACCCCAAGCCCCAAATCCCTAAACCCAAGGCCCCTAAACCCTAAACCCAGAAAAAAATCCTAAACCCAAGGCAGGGTGCATGGCCAGCGATCCTCCGCCACTGAGGCACAGGGCCGTTCGGCCAAGGGCCTTCTGCCGGTCGATGAGCCAATCTGCAAGCCTCAAAATAGGGGCTTAGGGTTTAGGGTCTGGGGTTTGGGGGTTTGGGTTTAGGGTTTGGGGTTTGGGGTTTGGGGTTTAGGGTTTAGGGTTTGGGGTTTAGGGTTTAGGGCCTCATCATCCCTAAGGCCCAATGTCGTTTATCTAGTATGCACTTAGGCCTTGAAGTGGTGCCTATTTAGGAATCCCTTGAAGGCCGAGCCTTGGGGAATATGATATGGATGCTATAAAGCTAATTTCTTCAAACCTTACAAAGTCATACTTATCGAGCTTGGGAAACCAGTAGCATGAACGTCCTAGTCACTAGAATACGAACAGTGTAGCCCTGATCAGCAGAATAAGACTTTTAACAATGAATGACAAGAAGAAACAAAATAACATTCAGAATAATGATAACCATAAAAAATGCTGACAGTAAGAACAAGAATGAGCCTATATAAGAATAACAACAATAGCGACACCAAAAGTAAGAACAGCAATAATAATGAATAGCAGTAGTATAGAACAAAGCATTCGTGACCAGAATAACAATAATGAGTGCACTGAATCTAGAACAATCATTTCAGCAAGTTTGCCAAGCAATCTTGCAATCTTGCCCCACTTTGGGGGGAGGTTCAAGAGTGCCAGCAACCTTGCTTGGTCTAAAAGGGTAACCTAGTCGGCGAGCAAGTGGGGCAAGATGACCACGATTTCAAGATTGCTGGCAATCTTGCTTTTGGACCAAGATTGCAAGGTGACCGAGATTACCAAAATTCACTTTTCAGTTAATTTTTCGGATTCCCGACACAATGTGACAGTACTAGTAAACATAAAAACACAGTTATAATGACAGGAGCCACATTAAGCATAAAGCCAACACGACTAATTCTAATGGCAATCGTTTTACTCATGCAGCCGACTCTTGAGATCTACCCGGAGGGCTTCGGGTTTAGGTTGTAGCCAGCCTGCAAGGCCCTTTAAACGACGTCTTACAACCCAACATCCAGGGCCCCTCAACCCCTTTTCAAGCATGCGCCATGTACTCCACACAATACTTTGGATCCACCCCAGGTTCAATGATAATCACTCCAATCAGGTACTATCGAGGAAATTAACAGGCCCGAGGCTAAGATTCAGAGCCGGATCTTCAGCAGTGTCTCACAAGATCCAACCACATTCATGACTCGCAGATACGCGAGTACCATGATACCCCCATCCCTTCTGACACCAGACCCTTTTGAACCCCAAACCCGAAGCCTTAAAAACACTACAGAGGCTCAACCCTAAACCCTAAACCCTATAAGCCGAATACCCTATAAACCCTATAAGCTCTCAACCCTAAAGCCCAAAACCCTAGAAGCCCGATAAGCTCTCAACCCTAAAAACCAAAACCCTATAAACCCTATAAGCTCTCAGCCCTAAAGCCCAAAACCCTATAAACCCTATAAGCTCTCAACCCTAACGCCCAAAACCCTATAAACCCTATAAGCTCTCAACCCTAACGCCTGCACCCCGCAAAAACCCCGACTGCCTCAGCTCTGAAGCTCCGAAGGTTTCGCCAGCTGCCACTCGCTTGTCGCACATCGCCTCTAAGCTAAGGTTTGTTTTTGTTCGGCCTAGGGTTTTTTAGGATTTACAGTTTAGGGTTTATAGGGGTTTAGGGGTTTAGCCTTTATGAACCCTAAACCCCCGGATAACGGATAGTGTAGGTGAAACACTAAACCTAAACCTTCAAGCTTATCATACACTCGCGTCGAACCCGAAACCGCATACTCGGGCCTGGAAGTCCTGACGTCAAAGCTCACGCACCAGGCAATCGAAGCCTGAAGGCCTGCAAGTAACCCCTGAGCTCTACCAAACAGGGTTTTATGGTTTAGGGTCTAGGGGTAGCAAGTAGTGAATCGTAACTATGGGGTCCATCACGGTTGAGGGTGCGAGGGTGAAGGAAAACAGGAACATCAACATAGCTGGCCGAACTGCCCGCCTCCAAGCAGTGACACAGTTTCTTCAAATACCTGAAGGGCTCAGGCAAAGGTCATCACTATAGTAGTAACAACCAAAAAGGGTACTAGTCCTTACAATGAGTCTTACTGCATTTCAAGACTATGGGTAGGCATTATCCTTCTTGTCGAGTGAGATGGCAATCATGATGCTGGCGTCGGAGCTGCCCTTGAAAACACTCATGATGATGATGGTGATGATGTTGATGATGTTGATGAGTATGATGATGATGATGGTGGTGGTGATGATGATGATGGTGATGATGATGATGATGGTGATGATGGTGATGGTGATGATGCTGCTGCTGCTACGATGCTGGAAGGTGCTATCGATTCTCGCGCTCACAGCGGCAATGCTGCTGCGAATGACTCCAGGGATTTGACTTCCGCTGCTACCATCGGCGTCGTTGTATAATGATGACTGCTGGTATGGCCTGGCTATGCTAGACATTGCACAGTCGCTGGACACTTATGACGAAGACTTCTAAAGATTCAGCGCGGGCACTCCTCCGAGTTGGGCACACGGCTCCACTCCACTCCACCGGGCTGATCGACAAGAAGCCTGCATTGATTCAGCTTGGCTGAACATCCATCATCATGAGCAGCTGCTGCTTCTCCTCAACCAACACCTACAATGGACCTACAGCCTTCAACATTCCCCGGGAAACTCTCCTAGAATCACTAGACCCTTACTTACGCTCATAATGGCCGTATCAAGCCTTTATACACCCTTAGAGAAGCCGTGGCACGGCTCAATGAGCGAGAGATCTTGCTTCGAAGAGGTGTCTGCGGCCAGGGCTTTCTCAAGCTCTTGCTTCAGCACCTGTCGAGAGGGTTTTTTGGAGGGCTAGAGCCAATAAGGCTTGACCCTAAACCCTAGACCCTATGCGCTTCCCCTTGCAAGGCTTCTAGGCTTCCTCGCTCACCACTCAGGGTTTCTGGGCATGTCCGTTCCATCATCACGCACAGTGCACGCCATGCCCGTGAATCGGAGATAAAAAGTTGTCCGGGGCCCTGTGCTGCAGAACCCAGGACCCCGACATCTGCCGGACGAGCGAAGTAACCTCCAGCGGCAGCCTAAGCAGGCAATTAAAACAAACTCCCCGCCCAAAATTCTTGAACCCTCAAACCCTTCAGCCCTACATCCTGGACCCTTTTACATCCTAAACCCTCAGGCCCCCAAACTCGAAAGCCAAGCTGCCCCCAGATGCTCCAGAAAGCTGCAGCCCTTCGAAAGGCGGCCAGTGCTGGGCCGCCGGCAAAGGCGGCCGCAGCTGTCGTCCTTTGGGGCATGACTAGGTTTAGGGTTTAGGGTTTAGGGGTTTAGGGTTTAGGGTTTAGGGTTTAAGGGTTTAGGGCGTGTTATAAGGGGGGATGGCGATGGGGTTTAAGGCGTCTTTGGGCCGAGGGTTCCGGGTTTTGACTTCCAGAGTTTATTGGGGTCCTACAAGGTCGATGTCTCAACCCTCTACTCGTATTGGGACTCATGATTTAATGCATTTGGGGCTCCACGCCTTCAACATCGAAGTCAAGTCTTTGAGGCTGTTTGGAGCCGGACTTCTAGATTACAGGGTGTAGCTCCCGGTTTTCACTTTGCGCTTTGAAAATGCAAGAGCTTGTATGCAGCCATCTCACTCCTTCACACACGTATCCACAAGCCGACTTGCACGGGATCGTGGCACGAAGAAACGCCCATTTAGTCCTGTAGAACTCCAAGATTGCAATTTTCCATGATTACACTACGCCTCCCTAGGAAACCTCCAACTTCAAACCCTAAATTAAGGTTTGCAGTCCAAGACTCAGAGTGCTTACTGCGAAATCGCTCAAGAGCTGCTTCTGCCTGTCATCGCGAAGCTTCCCGGAAGCCAGGTTACCACAGGTTCATAGAAGTGCACGAAGGCATGTATATGTGCCTGTATGCATGCATGATGAATGAATGAACGAAGGAAGGAAGTGAAATGAAATGAAATGAAATGAAATGAAACGAAATGAAATAATGAATGAATGAATGAATGAATGAATGAATGTTCGAATGAATGCATTGTATGATGTGCGTATGTATGCATGAATGAATGTGCAATCACCTGCGTGCATAAGTCTCATTCTCTGTGTCGCTCTCTCTCTCTCTCTCCCTCTCTCTCTCTCTCTCTCTCTCTCTCTGTCCATCTATCTATCTATCTGACTATCTATCTATCTGTCTACTATCTATCTATCTATCTATCTATCAAATTATGATTTACAAAGATATGAGATATGCACAGAATATATGCACACATTTATGCATAGAACTACATGTGCAAAGTCTGTATAATGTATTCTGCACCGTACTCTGCTGTAATGTAGCGTGCGGGGTTGAACAACTTGAGGACTGCGGGTAGTGGCATGCGTAGCCTGCAGCCTATTATGCGCCTTTGGAGGCAGATCCAGCCTGTAAACCTAATCGCTAAAACCTAAACTTGGCCCTAAACCTTATAAAGCCTAAACCCTAACCCTGAACCCCAAACCCTCAAACCTTAACCTCCTCGTATCAACGCGCGGGCGGAACGGGTTTGAAGTCTACGGCTATGGTCATTCTGAAATCAACCTTTGCCCTTAACCGGAGTTTTGGACCCAAGGACTTCTTAAGATAAAGAAACTCACTGTGCGAGGTGGGCCCCAAACCCAACTCAAGGAAACAAACCAGAAATTTGTGCATAATGCATAGACTATGCTCGAGTTTCTTAGCAGCACCAGCAAACAACCAAACCTTCCTGGCACGCTCCATGCTAGCCAGAAAGCTTACCAGCCATTCAGGCATCTATCGATAGAGCTACCTTGGGACTGGGAGCCTAACACCCTAAATCCGAAACCCTACCTGCAGGTCCCGGCGGGGGCCTTCTGATAGTCCGAGAAGGTCTGCGCGCGCCGGAGGTCTCTCTCTAGCCTACGCGGTCGAACAGGCCCGATGCACCTAGGGTCCCTTTAGGGGACAACAAACGGTTTAGGGTTTAGGATATGGGACTTATGTTTAGGGTTTAGGGCACCCCAAACTCTCGAGCTTTCATCTATAACCCTCTTCTACCGACAATCTCCATAACAGTAGCTTTTCATGAAAACAAATCCTGAGGAAAACCTGGAGTATAAAGACCTGAAGATGATTTCCGCAGGCTGAGGCTGCTGGTAATCCCAATGCATCACACCCTATGACTCTTGCAGACCCGCAATACAACAGCGCTCATCATGCCTCAAGAATCAAACCCTAGCTCATCAACTCAGCAGCTTGACAGGGACGCACATCAAATCCACTGCATGCCGCCTTATAACCTCTATAGTTACAGCCCTCCAACGCGTAAAAATGCTGGCTTTACGGTTTAAGGGGTTGGGGTTCGGGGCTTTGGTGCTTTAAGGGAGCTATTGTACAATAACAAGAATACTATTTTTAATAATAATAATAAGAAGAAGAATACTACTCATAAATAACCATAACAAAAAAGGATAATGATAATAGTAATAGTAATAATAGTAATAATAATACTTAATAATTAATAATAGTAATACAACTAGCAAGAATCTTAATCGTAACCCTGATAGAGTTTAAGAGTTTAACGCAGATAGCCGAAGCCGGGACCGAAAAGCTGAAGGTCCCCACCTGTAGCGCTTCCGCACGGCCTTGCTCATGCAACATTGGACGTACTGGGTCCCCAAGGTGAACCAGTCCTCCACCTGCATTTTTTGTTGGGGTTTAGGAGTTTAGGGTTTAGGGGTAATTAGGGCTAGATATTGGGTGTGCAAGGTGAACAAAACCTCCACCTGCTTTTTGGCTGGGGTTTAGGGTTTCAGCACTCACACTCGGACATGCCTGGGCGAGGGTTCCTCTGGTACGACGAGGTTTAGGGTTTAGGGTTACTGGGCCACCAAGATGAACCAATCTTGCACTTGCTTTTCCGGTGGTTTTTGACACTCACAGTCGGACGAGTCCAGGCGAGAAGGGAGAAGAGCTGTTTAGGGGTACGGGATTTGTGGATACATGGTGCAGCGTCGCCCGACCCCCCCCCACCCCCATGGTATCCCCCCTCCCCCTCCCATTATGCTTCCCCCGCCGGCCCCCCCCTCCCCCCCTGTGGTGTGGGTGGGGTTGTTTACGTGGGTTGTTTAACCTTCCTCGTCCCTTTTTGGTTCATGGTGGTGGGTTTTGGGCTATTTTTATAGACATGTTGACAAGGTTTAGGGTTGAGGGTCAGCAGCTGGGCGCGGCGCAAACCGAAACCGTGGTTCATCCAGGTGAGTGTCGCCACTTTGGACACGCCACGAAGTTGCATAGCTTCAAAAGCCACAACACTCACGAGGATCCGAGGTTGGGGGGGCCCATCCCTGTGACTGCCCTCACGAGGAATCCGGGTGTATACCATGGGGGTCATACGTCAGTTTCCTGTGGAGGGGTGAAACTTATCCACAAACCCCGCTAGGGTTTACGAACTTCTGATTCGGCAGGATCAGAACGATCCCATAGGTTTCAGACAGCCCGGTGTAGTGGCTTTGAGGCCTCAGCACGTTGTTCGTGGATAAGGGTTCACGACAAACAGCAAGCAGGCACCAGCAACAATGCCAAGGACAATCACTAAGAAATGGCAACAGCCGCGACGACGACGATGGTGATGACAACGGTGAGTATGATGATGCTAACGACAGTTGATAAGGTTTCGCCTTCTGCGGTGATGCAGCACACAAGGCGAGTCTTCTTATCTTGTCCCCACAAAGCCGAAACTTCTAATTACAGTTGCATGGTGCAGGAGTCGGTGCGAAGCTCTAGCAAGCACAAAGAGTCAGATCGTGCCAGCTGCTCACAAACATTTCATGAAGAGGTGGAGGCCGCTTCAGAGACCCACGATCCTTGCAAGAAGACAGCCCAACATGAAGCACACAGCGCTTCATAGAAGCCTCGAGCCAATAAACCTGCTACCACTGCAGAAGCCAGAAAACTCTTGCACATTGGTGCTGCCTGGATGGCAACCGAGAGGAACATGAGTAGCAAGGTGTCGATGCTAATGCGGAAGATCTGATACCTTGCATGACGTCTTGGTCTGATGGCTTTTGCAAGCATCCTGCTCTATGGGCTGCTATATGCTGCTACAAGAGCTCCGAATTATAATTCCGGGTTACTGCACGGGTTAAGTACCTTTATCGTGGCTTCTCGCTTCTCCTGGCTAATTATATCATATTTTACGCATAACAAGGAACCCAAAATTAGTACATATCGGTAGGTATTGGCCCTTCTGTTACCTCTGTTAGGAACCGGACGGCGGGGCACCCAGGCTCCAAAATGTCGGTCTAACAACACGACCCTTAAGCCATCGAGACGTGGATCGAGAGGGCCGTTCAGGGCTCATATGGCGGCGGGTATCGCACTAAACAAATTAGGGTACATTTAAACTCTCACAACTCGGACAATCCAGGCGAGGTCTCAAGCGCAGTCGGGTGTGAAAACAGTAACAGGGGTCTAGGGTTTAGGTAGAAATACTTTCCTTGGCAAAAATGCCACTCGCAACCCAATCCCGTCGCATGGGCCTCTACACTGAGTGCTCAAGTGTAACATGTTTGGCGTGGCGATAAACCAGACTATAGGCCTCTGACATGTCACACTCTTCAACGGTTCGTCTCCCGTGCGGCCGTCAATCCAGATAGTTAGCCTGAAGCGTCCCAAGCAGAAACCATGACGCAGGGTCGGTTGCTACTTGTACCATACCAGAAGACCTGCTGAGCCGGGCGTGCGCTAGGCTTCAACGCTCAAAAATCTATGATCTTGTCAAGCAGAAAACGAAACTCGTACATACCCCAAGTGCTCGCAATGATTACAAGAAACGCCTACGAGCCCATGCCTGAAGATGTTTTGCTCTACATCCCCAAAGCTTGCCCCACGAAAAGCGCCAGGCCCCAAAAGCCTCCAAAGATCCCGCCAGCCTCCTACAGAATGATCCTGTACCTACTCTGAATGCCCTACATAACTAACCCTATATGGAATCAAACCCCAAGGCCCAAAAACAAACCCTAAACCCTAAACCCTACTAAACCCTGAACCCTAAACCCTTTGTTCATGGACCAGCCCAAGGAGCTGGAAGCGTGCAAACCGGGCCATGCCCAAGACAGAGCTGGAGAACATCCAAAGGCAAACCTGGGACTCTGGGCCTTATAGGGATTTTCCCTCCCACTTATAGGGTTTAGGGTTTAGGGTTTAGGGTTTAGGCCAAGGCTGAGCTGGAGAACATCCGAAGGCAAACCTGGGGCTTTTTGGGGCCTTTGCCTTATAGGCCTTATAAGGGGGTTGGTTTAGGTTTAAGCTTGGGGGTTGAGGGTTTAAGGGTCTAGGCTTTTCTTGGGTTTTTCTTGGGTAGGGTTGAGGGCTTATAGGGGTTAGGGGGAAGTCTCAATGTGCAACTCTTAATTCAACCCTACCGCCAGGAGCCCACACACCTCCTTAAGCCCCAAGCGTTGGGTCCTGAGTCCGCAAACCCTAGAAATTGCCAAACCATCTTTGATTCATCTTTAATCCATAACCCTCCAGCTTCCTGCTCAAAAAGCCTATCAGCCCTCTTATACCTTCTTGCCCAAAAGGTCCTACACACCCACATGGTAGGACCTTATGGGTTTAGGGTTTAGGGTACCCGAAAGGTCGGAATGCAGGGGTTCTACAATGGGAATTACTATCACAGTTTGGGTAAGTATCCCCCCACATGTAGCTACCCAGGACCCCTTTGGGCTTATGCCAAGCGACCCAGGGGATGATCACGACTTGCATCCTCGAGAGGTCCAGAGAAGCCCAGTTAAAAAAAGGTAGGGTTCAGAGTTAAGGGCTTAGGGAAGATAGTAGCCCCTTAGGGCCCTAGCCCTCCGGTTGCCGAATTTTTGTTGGGTTAATTTCTGAGGGCAAAAAATTATAGGGTGAGTTAGTAACCTACTATGGTGGCAGGGTTTATATGCTCTCACAATTCGGATTTGCCAGATGAGGTCTCTGGCCGCGCAGTCAGTGCCTCGAGGTACATCGAGCTATTTTAGGGCATATACGTAGGGTTTAGGATATAGTAAGATTTGGGGTTGGGAGTCCCTACAATCCTCAACCTTTGGAGTTTCTACAGTTTGCGGGTTTGGGGGCTGAGCGTGGCAGGGTTTTGTTGGGTTGAGATGAGTTTGACCGAAGACATTATATACTCATCATATACTACATTTGCTACTACAGCTTCTATATGCATAAAAAGAGTACCTTTGGTCTTGAGTGGAGCTTGTATATTGCAACAGGAAACCTTGGTGGGATTGAAAGCAACCTTGCTGAAGCCTCAATATGGGCACGCTTCCAAGTGTGTACTCTCTGACATTTTCCCAAAGTAGCAGATGTGCACCGCTGCTGCAAATTTTTGGCATGGCTGCTGAATCTTTCGGGCGCTGGTCACCTATTGTTCGGGCTTGTGATGCTACACCTCCCTCGCCTTTTTTGTGTATAACGTGCTATGTATTTTACTTACATGCAATATTGCTTTAAACTACCAAAGATAGGTATACTATGCGGATTCAGCTGCGAACGAGTCGCCTGCAAAGGGTCAACAGCCAAACACCGGGGATGATTCGGGGATGATGATGATGATGACCGGGATCATATTCACGGCTTTAACTATCATCATCCTGATACTCATCATGGTCGTCAGCCTTCATCGTGCCAGCCTTCATCAGGATAAAAAGTCGTCATCAATGGCAACCGTAACGCTGCTTCAATGATACCGCTTGGGCCTGGGAATTTCAAGAAACGTGGACCTCGAAAGATGCAGACAGTAGTGGGGTTTGTACTCTTAAGGACATCCCCCCTGCCCCCAACGAAACCACTTATAGAACCTAAATGGTTGGCAACCCTACGTACATTTCTTCCCTTTACATGCAGCCCAGGATCGCATTGTACCACCCGAGGAAAGCCCAGAGTTGGGACCAGACGGCACCAAAGGCAAACTCCTGCAGTGAAGGCTGATCCCCATAGAGCAAGGTTTCAGCAGTCACAACTATGACATGCCAGGCGACGTTGATCTGCGAGAGGCTTACGGTTCAGGGTCGTCAGGGGTGAATGACTGAATCTTCGAAATGGTCCTGTATTGCAGGACTTTGTACTTATAGGGCTACTACAGTCAATCCTAAAAAAATGGAACGTGGGCTTAAGAGGATTAGTGCTAGGATCCCGTGTACTTTATGTTAAGGGTGAGGAGAATGCTGATCCAACCTTCTGGCTATATGACTACATTAATAGGGTTCCTCCAGGGCTGAGGGTCTAGAGAAAGATAACCGGGGTCTGACGATCCTGGCACAACTCCTCCTTCAAGACAGATCGAAGGGGTCAGAGTTTTCAAGTCCCTTTTTTGATCAACCCTTTTGCAGCAGGCTTCGTTGATGAAAACCCTAAACCCTAAACCCATTGCTGCCAGGAGCTTTGATCCTCTGGGCAAAATCCCCTGCGATGCCTCCCGAGCCATGATGCTGTCCCAAAAGCACGAAAAGATGCACCCTCCCTCAGATGCACCCTCCCTCAGATCCCAGCTCGGAGCACCTTGATTGAGGAACCTGGGAGTACCCCGAAGACCCCCCCGAGTCCCCCCCCGATTTTTCGAGGGATTCTCGAGAATGGACCCTCAACCAATGGATCTTCAAGTCTCTGGGTCCGATCTTCAAGCCTCTGGGTCCTGCAAGCCTTATGACATACACCCCGAAACTCCGAGCATTCTCCGAGCCCTTCATGAACAACCCCTGAACCCCCAAACGCCAACCGCTTACGCAACTGGCAATGATGGTCAATGCAAGTTACAGTAAGTTAAAGCCCTTACCGAACCAACACATCTACAATCTGATGCTCCTGCGATGCATCGCGCACCGAGAGGGCACAAACGGAGTCTGCTTCCCCGATGGCATCTGCAACGGAGCCGCCTTGGCTCTGCCTGAACCGCTGCAAGAACGGGAGGGATCTGCAGGGTTTGGGTTTTCAAAAAAATTTCAAAAATAGAGATTTTAAGGTTTTAGGGTTTGGATTTCCGAGTGCAGAGATTCAGGCTTTGGGAATTTAAGCTTTCAATGAAAGACATATAAATTTTAGGATCCCCTTAGTTCGGTTTGTGTGGTTGAGGGGGGGTGTTGGGATACGTGGCAATCGGCTCTTCGAGGGGCTACGGTTTAGTATAGGGGTCTTGCAAGTGCGTGCTAGGGCGATAAGGGTGTAGGGTTTAGGGTTCCTTGCCGACAATCTGTGTCCCATGTTCCTCCAAACCTCCAACTAGGATAGCTGGCCATAGGATGTAGTGGTGTTGCACTGTGTGGCTGTTGTTCGGCTTCGGGAAGCCCAGCGAACCCATGCGCAAAAGATTCCATCACTCTTCGCTGGCCTTCAAGCAACCTGCTGGGCAACTCCCAAACAGTACTGCGCGTACCCAACGCTCTCAAATCTCACTCTAGCACACCCCTAGAGCCTATTAACACCCTAAACCCCAATTATAATAATCATCATGATAATAGTACTAATAATAATCATAATCTTGAAAGCCTTGGAAGCCGAGGCTATCGCAGCCCCCTGCCTGCTTGAACCCGAGTTAAGCCTGCAAGAGGTAAATAGTAAAGCACATTGCCCACAAAATCTTGGGAGTGTGGAACTCTTCCATGCGTGAAAGCTGGATAGCCCAGATCCTCTACCTGTTGAGCCTCGAATTCAACTGAGCCTGGAACTCAAAACAAAATCTAAAAACCTGTCAAAACTTTCAACGGCCGCACGGGGTGCAGGACACCCGTGGCACAAACAGCAGCGGCTTCCGCACAGCTGCGCAGGGCGCCAGCAAGCAGCAACTGTGCCTGTGCCGTATTTTAATTTCGATGCTCCCGCCTGGCTACGACCAGGGCTTGGGGCTCAAATGCTTTCGATGGTGCCACCAATTGCAACAGGCCTTTTGCACTCGTGTGGTGTGCTCACTTCAGAAATCCAGTCACCGCCCAATTATTTCTAGAATGCTTATAGACAATCACTATAAACACCAACTACAGTCCCCAACACCCACAACCATAAGTCCACAACCCCGGACCTTCGCTANNCCCCCCCCCCCCCCGCCCCCAAACTCGAGTAAATGACACCCGTCGGGGTGTCGAATTTTTGTGGTTGAAGGAGGCTGTTGGAGGATCATGCATTCGCATGTGCGTGGGGCTATAAATAGAGTAAGGACACCTAGCTCTAGTTCGACCAACCACTCGGGTTGCAGGTTTTTGTCGAATCCGGCATATCTCCACAGCGCGGATGCTGGGCTCTGTATTTTTCGGGGCTGCAACTGTGCTCACGGTACACGTTTGCTTGCAGAGGCATGTTTGCACATCTGTTGCAAACAGGCTGTGTCAACTTTGTTGGCAAGCCATGCTGTATCTAATTCAGTGCGATTAAAATAGGTGCAAGAGCTTTGTGTGCCCCTTGTCGGACACAATGCTCCGTGGCGTCTCGCCAAAACGACCACACACCTGGTCGCTGTCGGCACCGGCATTCATCAGAAGGCGAACCATCTTCTCATCACCTCGGGGTTGTTTCGAACTGAGGCTCTGTTTAGCGTAAGGATCCCGACTACCATAAATTCCCGTTTGAGAGACAATACTTGCAGAAAGCTTATAACTTACCGCCCCCACCTGCACAGGAAGCAACTCCGAGAGGAGTGTCCTTGTTGGGTCCACCGGGTAGGTTTGGGTCAGCACCCGCCTCCAGAAGCATTTCTGCAGCCTCCAGTCCCCCCTTGTATGCTGCATAAAGCAACAGTGTGAGGCCACCCTGATCTCCAAACGTGTGCAGATTTGGGTCGATTGGTCTTTGGAGAAACTCCTCTAGCTGCTCCAGGTCACCGGAATCGGTGGCAAGGTACGGCTTCATCTGGTCGACCATGGGAACAGGGGCGAAGGGCAGTGTTACAAGCTGCAGATCCATCTCGGAATCGAGCTTCATCTGGTCCTGCAGAATGGAGGCATTGTGCAGCAAACGTTGCCTGAATCGTGGAAATCCGCAAATGCCATGTAGCTGCTTTTTGAGGCTTCGCACGTCCGTCAGGACGTCCGAGGGTATCGAAGCCACTTCAAACCCGGAAGCTGCAAAGACACGAATCAACTTCTTGTCCCTGATGAAGAGAAACTCCGCATGCTGCTTCTGCCTCCCTGCCACATCCATGAAGGCCGGGTGTGAGTGTAGGCTACACTGCCCACTGGCCGAAACGGCTAGCAGATTGGACTTTCACAAGGCTTCGGCCGCGTAGCTTGTCAGTTGAGCACCGTATGCGCCCGGCAGTTGATGCAAATGCTCAGTATGCCGGTATCACAGATGGCAAAAACACCATTCACTGTGTCTATCTATCTATGTATCTATGTATCTATGTCATAGTATCTATGTATCTATCTATCTATGTATCTATGTATCTATGTCATAGTATCTATCTATCTATCTATCTATCTATCTATCTAAACATCTATACATCTATACATACATGCATACATACATACATAGATACATGCATATATATATATAACATACATATACATATCACCACCACAACCACCACGACGACAACTGCGACTACATATACGACTACGACGACGATCCGACCCAGGGCCTGCAACGCAAATGAAATACCAGATCTGTGTATTTACCTATAGGCTCCTTAGTAGTTCCTTTTTGGGATTACCTTATAGGATTCTACTTATGAACCCTCAAAAGGAACTACTTAGGGGCCTGTGGGTAGTTCTAAATATTTGGGAACTATCCTGGCCTCTTGGCTGGTGGCTGACTGGGCCGCGCGTGCCAAAGCATCGGCAACACAGTGCTGCATTGCTACCAAGCCTTCCGCAACCCTAAACCCTAAACCCTAAACCCTAAACCCTAAATCCTAAACCTGAACCATCCTAAAAGTTAAACCTAAAACATCCTTAAGCTTTAAACCTTACTGGCAAATCATGACGACCCGGCAGAGAACCCAAAGCCGGCCTAAACTGTACACCACCATCAACTGGCACTGGTTGCTGCCCTTTGGGTGGTGCGGGATCGAGCAAGCTTCAGGGTGTTCCGGCTCGATTCATACAGCTCAAGGACAACACCGTAGTGTAAACTTTTACATATGATATGTGAAAACTCAGGCAGTATCTGAATTGGATACAGGTAGCTCGGATCAGAAACTTGTCCTGTTGTGGCATACGGCGAGGCTGCACAGGACTAAGGGGTTCAAGGTAATTATCGAATCTTGCAAGGTTACATTGGTTCAACGCCGTCGTGAGGGGTTTACGGGAGTAGGCTTAAAACCTGGATGGGGCTTTGGCCCATCACAGCTGCAGGCACAAAGTTCTGTCCGAAGCCGGACGGTGAGCATGCAGAATCATAACCGCTATGTCATGGCCTGCTTCTCCATCCTAAACCCGAAAACCTAAACCCCTGAAGCCTCTATCCCCAACCCCCAAAACCTTTATCCCTAACCCTGCTTTTTCACAAGGGACCCGACTGCTGCCCTTACTGCCCAGCTCGACCCACAACACAGCAGTCAGACCCTAAGACCTTGCCTCCCTGGCATCCCCCGGCCCCGGAAATGCCCTCAGCCCTACACCCCTGCCCCCGACTGCTTGAGCACCTTTGCCTTGGATTGGGTGCTTTTCCTAAGGCAACCTGGCATGCGCACTGTGCACTAACATATATAATCATATATATGTGTGTGTGTATATGTATATATATATATGTATCTCCTGAGGGTCCTGGCTGGCCGAAACCTACTCTCCATATGTCCTGGGGGGAGAGGGGTGTAAGTAAAACTCTGCCTTGCGCGCAGGGCAGGCGCTTCGTGTGTGGCCGAGCATTTGCGACTTTGAAATCTGGTATGGTTTATGCAGTTTATGCCATGACGAAAACCCTGGTTGTCACAAGCCGTGTTTAGGGAAAGCGTGAGCGCCTGTTGACGGTCCTACCCTCACGTCCCAAAAGGCATCGAACTCAACAAGTGGCCAACAACCCTGCCGGTTTAAGTGACAAAACTGTCATCTTGGGTGCAAACACACCTACTTATACGCCCCCTGCAGGCTCGCAGGGCTCAGGGTGAAGGTTTGAGGGAACCCACAACCCAAAGTGAGTCATCATCAATCGCATGATACAGTGGACTTGGGATGCTTAGCTGCCGACGTCCCGGCGGCGGTGACGATTCTCCACCTTAGGGCTTAGAGGGCTTAAAGGTTAAAGTGCCTTCGGTTAAAGATTTAGGCTGGAGGATTTAGATCCATAGGAGCCAGGACTGCCACGGTAAGATTATCTGGAGGGGAGCAGCACATTCCCTGCTCTGCCCCAAACCCCAAGCCCTCAAAACTTAACCAGCCCCTGTAGAACGGTAGAGACGTGACTAAACACTACACGAAGTTCACAACACCCCCTCTAAACCGGTAACTCCTTAAAGCTCAAACCACTAAAACCCAACCCCGAAACCATCCGAAACCCTAAAGCCCAAAAACCCTAGACCTCATAAACGGCCACAACTCCCCAGTCGAACCCTCATAGAACCATTGCAAAACAAGCCTATTCAACAACAAAACCTCTTAACCCCCGCCCGCCGAAAGCTAAAACTTCAAACTGCTGGCTGAAGCCAGAACCCTTGCACACCCTAAACCTCCTAAACGGCCATAAGCCCTTGAAGCCTTCTACAAATCCTATACCACTGAACCCAAACCGTGTGATCCCCAACCACCGTAAACCATTTGGACTAAACCCTAGACTCTACCACCCCTAAACCCTAAACTCTACCACAAGAAGCCAAGCTCGTTGCGCTCGGCTCGGCGCGACGGCTTCTGCCGCCAAGCGCGGCCTCTTTGGAGCACCGGCCGGTTCGAGGTATTCAAGCCGCGGGGCGTTTCGGGTGTTTAGGGTTTGCAGAGGTGAAGGTTTAAGGTTTGGGGGTGCTTTTCTGGTGTTCAGCTCTGGTGTTCAGCTTTGGGGCTACTGGCTTTGGGTATAGAGTGTGGCTTTTAAACGTTTACAGTAGCTTAGTGTTTGGGGTTGGCCCTCTGGGTCTCTGGGGGATTGAAAAATACTATTTCAAGGCTCAACCGCCGCAGTCCCTACCGGCCGAACCACTCCAAAACCCCTCTAGGAATTCTAAGCCCTCAATCCTGCTCTCCCCGCCACTCCCATGTAGTTATGTCATGTACATCTCTGTGTTCTATGTTATATATGTATGTATGTGCATATGTGTGTGTGGGTATGTGCATATATAAATGCATATTATGAGTGTTAGTATGTCTATATATATATATATACACACACACAAAATATGAGCAAAAGCGAGAAGTCGGGTCTCTGGCGAAGCACCACGGGCTCCGACCCGAAGGGCCACCGAAGATGACGCAGAGACCTTCACTTACCGAGTTGCGTTTTTTTCCGGAAGTTGCGGTTTAGGGTTTAGGGTTTGTTCGATTTATATTTGTTGTTGCGGCTCGGGAGGAGGACGGGTTTCGGGACGCTCGGTTTGTGGGCTGTAGGGATTCAGGGCTTTAGCGCTCCGAGTTTTCAGGCTGTGCCGTGTTTATGCAAGTGCTACCGCAACTAACCTTCATGGAGCATAGCTAGAGAATACTGTAGCCACAAGGTTTATCATCAGACTGACCGTGTTCGAAGGTGGTCTGATTCGCAGAATGCCAAATCAAGAGCTGCACAATCCTTTTCCGCCCCCACATCGTATAACCAAACTCGTAGAAATCCTTCTCGAACACCTTGTTGATAAGTGCTATGGACTTGTTCGACAGATCACCAGCTGTCAAACTGTGACGACGAGCCTGGTCGGGCGAGAAGAACTCCAGCTCTGACCAGCAAGCCGAAAGGTCAACGGAAGGGTCACGTTGGGACAGAAAGTAACAGAAGGAGCTGGCTAAGCCTTCAGTTCGGAGCACGTTCGAGCACATTCTCTCTCCGGTTCTTGTTGTGATGAATGCGGAGACGGGTAAGACAATGTTGTGGTTCCGCACGTCCCGGTCCCTCCATGCATTCCCAACATGCACCCGGACCCAACTGTTGAGTTGAGTTGCATTGGTGATGCCGCGATGCCGGGCAGCACTTACGACGCGGGAGTAGGGATTCCTCGCAAAGCAGAAGGTATCCTTTGACAGAAACGGCCAGAAGTCGGCAGAGCAGTGGAACTTCGCCTGGCACGCAATGCCCTTGGCCTCAAAAGGACTAAGCCACACTAGCAGCCCGTGCCTTGCAGCATAGGACGTAACCGTCATTCCACCAGTCTTCGGGATGTGCATGAAACGCAAGCCATAGAGGGCAGAAGTGCGAGGGGACTGAACAGGGAGGCTAGACCTGCGTGCTTCTCTGAAGTTGACATCTGCTAGCTGCTGGAAGATCGGCCAGCGTGATGCAAGCATGAGGTCTAACGGAATAGACCTGTACATGTGCTTAAACGCACTTCGCCAGTTACCTTCTGCTTCGTGAGCGAACAAATATCCTGCGAGTGATAGCAAACCAACGGGGCAATCCAGCCATCCCAAGTAGGGTATGGCAAAGACATGTCGAGACACTGCCATGATAAATCCTACCAGTTCTTCTTGTGCCACGACTTCCTCTTCGAGCACGTCTGGTCCACTCTTGAGGGATGCATCTGCATTGAGCAAGTAGGCCAGGTTTTCCCAGGTTCTTCGCCCAAGGCAGTCCACATCGATCTTGTCCCAGTGAAGAGCTGGCGCTTGGGCCAGTGATCCCGAAAGCTTCGAATAGTCATAGATGTCGCCATCTGACAGGCAACAGAAATGCCAGGATCGATGCCCATGCCAACAGGATGGATCTCCGCCAAAGCCAGGACAGCAGCGGTCAGCGCTGAACGAACTGTCCCAACAGTGTGCAGAAGCCTCGGCACTTCTCAACGAGAAGGGCAGAATCCACCACGAAAACATCCGAAGCACGACCCCCAGAGCATCTCCGTCCCTGTCGGCGCTGACCATGACAAAGCTCCAAAGAAATCTACAACCGAAGTCTTGATGCAAAACCAATAAGCCTGCAAACCTGAAGGATCCACGAATTCAGCGAATCCGCGTTATGGCCTGTTATAGTCTATGCAGAATGCTGAATCATATAGTATATTATAACATATGTACGATGATCCACTGTATGTTTTGATATATGCGGGTGTCTTCTAACTAGTCCAAGAAAACCATGCCAATGTGGGCCAATGCGGTGGAGCCTAAACTGCAAGAATATTTATTTAAATAGCTTAAGCAAGTGCTTGTCTCCCTGAACACAGTTTAATAGCGTGTAGCGCATATTGAATCGAATCTAACTACTCTAACCAAACCCGTAGTAATGGTATTCTCGAGATCTTGCGACTGACCGACCACAAAGCCTACATCATCCTCCCTCAACAATCGAAACAATGAGAGTGGCAAACTGGTAAGGGATATGCCTGTGTCAGCCATTGTCTCATGCTGACGAACCCTCGATTCACTCGTATAGCTCAACACTTTTTACGTACACTGTCTCCAATGCCAACATCGGCGGCCACTTACGAATTCCATATCCTTCGTGCAAGCCGAAACATGTCCACGAGCGTAACCAATGAGACAGACGTCTATGGCATCTGTCTGCATGTCTGTCGCTCTGTCGGTCTGACTGTCTGTCTGTCAGTCTGTCTCCGGTTCTCTGCCTGTACACACGGGTGTATGTCTGAAATGGTACATCCCCCAACTACCACCCTTCCCTACCGCAGCCCTAAACCCTAAACCGTGCACAGAAGAGCAGGCACGGTCGAGACGTCGGCCCAGCTCGTCGAGTTCCAAAGTTCCTTTGTTTTCGGTTCTGCTTGGGCTTCCGGGTCCCATGAATAAAAAGGGGCACCGATTTAGGCTTTCTCTTTTTAAGGGCCCCAATAAAGGATACTCCATGTGTTGTCTATGAGAATGTTCGGGCCTGGGGTCTAGAACCCGAAGGTTTCAAAAGCTGAGTTGGCTCTGTGCTGATGGCTTAAATAACTGCAGTCCAAGGTTTCCGGGTTTGGGGGTTGAAAGCTTCAGGCTTTTTCGGTTAGAGCTTCGGGCTGAGTTATATATTCGTGTCTCTAGAAAGAGAGTGAGGCTTCAGTTGTCGGTCCGGTCCGTCGCGTCGTGGATAGGTTTCAGGTCTAGGTGGGGGATTTGGGACTTAGGTTCAGGCCTGCTCTCTTAGCTTCCGGCACCACTCTCGGTCTGAATCGTCAACAGGGGCCCTGTGGGATTTGAGGTTCGTGGGACGGGATGATGAAGCTTCATCTCCAAGACGAACGCTGCTGCTCTGCAACAACAGTGTCGATGTGGAAAGTTGATAAACAGCACCAAGCACGGAACCTTCACTACAACACGACCATCGGATATAAACAAGCTGGGGCTTCCGAATGAACTTCCGACATGGCGGCCTCCTGTACCATCTCGTCTCTTCCTCCGAAGCTTCGAAGTACATCCCTACTAAAGTAGAAAAAAACGGTCCCCTCATGTACTTGCACTGTCCCCTGATATTCAAAGGTGCCAAATCTAAAGGTTGAGGAGCAGGATCCACAAGTGATCAGTGTTTAGGGTCTTCTGTGCCTCCTACCTAGCAAGGACGAGCCCGCATGGCAGGGTTTAGGGTTTTTTTTTCGAGTCTTGGGGGCACAGGGTCTCCCACTCATGCAGTGGAATCGCAGTTGGCAGTCCAATATGGGGCTTAAACATACGGCTTACATAGAGTTTCATGCTGGAGCGTGTAATGGGAAGTTCAAGATGAACTGTGCGATAGAAAATTCGAGTTGCCAATATGCTCCACAACTTATGCTACTCATGTAGGGGCTGAAAACCCTCCCAAAGTAATAATTACAACCTGAAAACACTGCGTCCAGCACCGTATGCCACAAATCCAAAACTCGAAACCCCAAATTTTCCCAAATCCGAAACCCCAAACCCTAAACTCCAAATTTTTCAAATCTGAAACCCTGGTGCTTAGCCAAGAATCCAAGTCCAGCTCTATTGGGTCACCCAAGGCTGGTATTCCTGGCCATACAAGGGTCGACCAGATTGTAGGGTTTTTCGGGTTCCTGATCAGAATTATAGTATCATATGCCCCGAAGCCCTATCCAAATTATTAAGGCCCACTAAGTTACCAACACCTTAAGACTTTGAAAGCTTCGCGTTGAAATGCAGGAAGGAACTGGGCTTTCTTCCAGGACTATGTGTGTAGCTCTCTAAATTAAGGTCACTATGAGGTTCCCTGTTTGTGAGGATGTCGCCTGCTTTTGATTTTGGGCTCCTTTTAAAAGGGAACCGGAGCTTAGAGAACTACACATGTGAATGTGGTGCTAGTTTGCGGCAGATTTGGGACCGGTTGAGGGTCTCCAGAGCTTGAGACACTGGTTTTCAGGGTTTGTCGACTTCAATCGTTGGATTTGACATTGAGTTCGAGATTGATGATTGAAGGTCCGGTGTTGGGGTTACGCTTGGCGTGAGCAGTTCTCGTTTGAGTGGTTAGGGTTCGGATTAGGGTACATTGAAGGAGATAGGGACATCCTGCTAGCCAGACTTACAATTAGGCTACAATATTGTGGGTACTGTACAGTATAACTAGACAGAAAATTGCCCAGAACCGCTGCCCGCAGTGACCATGCGACCCAGGAATTGGCATCCTCCGGGTTACCCAGCCGGTCAGGTGTGAACAAGCCGAGCTCATCCCATATCTAATGACTAGCGGGGCCTGAACAAGAAGACTACAGGGTTTGGCGGTATGTGATCATCTTAACCGGGGACTACCAAAGGACAGTATCACTACATACTCCGACCCCCATTTTTTTCGCCCGTCACGTCTCCAAGAAACGAAGGGCCCGGCCACCTGGTGCAAGACCACCAAGACCCTGCAACCGGCGTGCCGGAGCGGAGGCCAGGAGCAGCGAGGTGCCTTCTCTGGCTTGGGGGGCCCGATGTGTCGCTTGACTGATAAACAGGTGATTCATAGCCACCTGCCCTGAGTATACGTAAGAGCTACCACAGGAGTCGTAGTTTTGAGAATTATAACCGATGGATCCGAATTTCCACGCTAATTCCATGATCCTAAGCTTTGAAGCCCCAACATCCAGGAGGTAGATTAAACCGCTTGTCTCGTAGTCTCGGGTCGTAGGCTGAAAACGTGAGTGGGTCAGAAGCAGAGAGTGGCGATAAGGGTTAGTTGGTGCAGAGTTTCTGGCTCAGCATGTCGGGTATAAAGCTGAGGGTATGGGGACACTTGCAGGTTGATCGGTTGGGGTAGAAGTACCCTTACCAGTTGCAGCTAAAGCACATGGCTTTAGCTCGTCTTAGAACTACGCATGGGCCTTTGCACCTTCCAGTANNCCCCCCCCCCCCCCCCCCAACCCTCCTGGAGTGGATCCTAAAGTATTCAAACCCTAGCAGACCCTAAACCAGAGTAGTATGAATCTTTCAGTCCGAACAATATTCTGTTTCCAGGTGTACGGGTTTGGACACACACGAACCGTCTCAGCGGCTACGAAACCCTGCATCCACAAGGCAAGAAATGGAAGCCACACGCTGCGGTGTGTCTGTGTACTGTCTGTGTACCCACGGCGGACCGTCCGAGCAAGAACTCTACCCTAACTAAAACCCCGCAGCATGTTATGAAAGCCACTGGCTGTGGGTTTAGGGTTTGCCTGTAATCCCCGCAACCTACAAAAATCACATGTGATCCAACAGACAGCAGGTGTGCGTACTGGACCCCACGGCAGAACTTAACGTTGGATGCTCCAGGGCTAAGGTATAGACACTAAGGGACTTAAAACCCTGAAGCTTGCATCTTCAAAACCCAAAAACCCCTGACTCTGAGCGCAGAGCCCTAATAAAGCCCATAGACCACCAAAAGCCTTGGTGCCTGATGCTAAGAGCCAAACACCGACCAGTCAGAAACCTTTTTTTTGTTTACAAACCTTATAAACCTTAACTTCATCTTAAGCCCCGAACCAACGAATCCTTGGAGACAAACAGGCGAGATCCGAAAACCCTCATCCATTTGGGCATGAACGATCCTTCGAATGATGGTTTTGGATATTTTTTACACTGTTACACGAACAAGTCGATCATAGAGACGTTTATAGGACTTTACGGAGATACTAGAGGAGATGCCACGACCGATCGTTCAGACCTTTATGCCTCTACGTTGGCACCCCTACGGTGTTCCAACGTGCGTGGCCGCAAGCAATTTCTGGGACCGGCGCAGGCAACGTCGGATGCCACATCCAGATGAAGTCCAATCCAAGCCTTCCGATGCGTGGAGCTTAGGGGCTTCGCGATCGGGGCGGCAGGGTTTGTGTTGTATCAGTGTATCAGTTCCAGGTTATTTTCGGGACTGGGAGTAAGATCCTCGCAAATTCCACGTCAATACGTCCGAAGATCGGTGCTGGGTGCAGATTTTTCAGCACCAGTTCGAATTCCGACAGCAGTTTCATCAGCCTTATTGTACCGGCGCCATGGTTTTCTATCAAGCAGCATCACCGAAAAAGATGATTGCCCTTAGAAGGGAACGACGGAGACGTCTCCATTCTACTTCTCTTGGTACCGGCTCCTACAACTCCTTTTAAGACAGAAACTACGGGTTCGCGAACAAAGGAAGCACAGCAAGGGCCGCCTCCCCGACGGCGCACTCGCGGCACTCTGATACCCAGGAGGTGGCATCCTTGCTTTAGGGGCCTTACGAATTGGTTTTGCGGTTTAGTCGAACATTAACAACAAGGAACTGTGAAGAGTAGTATTCGTAAATACTTCGGCATCTATCTTACAGCAGTGGTGTTGGGCTTACAGGTGCAGTTGTGCTGAAGCCTGGCCAGACAGTTTTCTTGCGCGTAACGGCCCCAAAAAAGTGTGTATATGGTTTGCTCTGAAGATCTTTCGGGCCCTGAACCTTCAAGGAAAGATCCACAATGTCCTATAATTGGGATGGAGTCTATAAGCCTTTGTTTCGAAGCACGAAGGGAATCGGACTGAGAGACAAACATCACCATCGAAAGCATCGTATGCCGCAGCACCTTAGGAGCGCAGCTTCCAGACTGAGGTTGACAGAAAGTGTCCGAAGATCGTAACCCAAAGGGTCCTAAGTACCTATATATGGTGGGGGTACTTACCCAAACCATAATAGTAATTTAGTAACCCTACATCCTTCTATTTATGTATATATGGTACTTAGGACCCTTTGGGGATTTAAGTCACATGGCCTAGGTTGCAGGGCTCAAGGACGTGCGAGGGTTGAGGCTTCGAGGCTTGAAGCCTTCAGGAAGGTCATGCAGAAGAGACAGCAAGCTCTGAACCAACTGCCCGACCCCAAACCCTAAACCCTAAGCCCTAAAACCCTGAAACCTCAGAACCCCGAGCCTTCCCCAACAGTCCCAACCGTCGGCATTTGAATGCGGAGTTCGCTAAACTTGGAGAACTTGGAGAGCGGATGCTTCGGAGGTCCGGATGTCGAATACTCACTCCCCTGTCTTAAACAGAAGGGTGCATCTGTATGGCTTAATTCGAGCTTTACGGCTCAGCTTGTAAGACTTGGTGTTTTTGCCTTGCTGCCTGGCATGGACGAAATACCATACGATTTAGGGCCGATCCCGTGAGGTTGTGAAGAGGTGAGTTCTGCTTCGGGATCCTCCAAGGACAGTCATGGACAGGTGCAGGTTTCAAAGGGGGTCGAGGGCTTATGTTTTTGCCTCCCGCCTGGCTAGGACGAACCTAAGGTAGCCTAAAGGCTATAGACTTATAGGCTTTAGGTTCGGGGTTTAGGCTTACCGGGCTTATAGGGTTTTTTACACCCTGCGGATCCTGACCTAAACCCTTTCTGAACCCAGCCTCTGATCCTGTTCGGCTGGGCAGTGGGCCCAACCGGACCTGAACCCTAAACCCTCAACCCTAAACCCTAGACTCTAAACCCTAAACTCTAAACCCTTATAAATCCAAAACCCTGAACCTAAACTCTAACCCTCAACGCTAAACTCTAAACCCCTAAACCCTAAACCCTGAACCCTCAACCCTAAACCCCTACAGAGCACCGATGCGCGTCGCACTGGCGATGGGAATGCCCGCGATGGGCTGGCTGCAACCGAGGTCTGCAAAGAACCTGCTCGCAAGGCCAGGGCTCTACAGGGTTAGGGTTTAGGGTTTAGGGTTTAGGTTTAGGGTTACAGGGTTTTTGGGGGTTGGGACTACCTAGAAGGATTACTCGAATGGTACTATAAGGGTTTTTAGAAGGGTACTATGCAGCAGGAAGGGCTCTACATAGGCTTTTTGGGGGGTTGGGACTACTTTTAGAGGGAGTCTGTGAACCAAGACCCTCCAAGTACCCTCAAATAGGGGTAAAGGGTCCCAAATCAAGGGGATTTAGGGTCTAATAGAGGGTAGATGGAGGGTCTAGGAAGGATTACTCGAATGGTACTGTAAGGGTTCTTACACAAGGGTACTATGCTACAGGAGAAGCAAGCGTCAACTATTCCTTAGAGAGCGTTATAAAGATTGAAAGCATCAGCAGCCCTCCGAATTATGGGTACTGGGCTTCTGGGGCTCTTTTGCGGGGAGACTTGTGAGACTTCTGAGGAGCTCCGAGCCCGCACTCCAAAGAAGCTACTGCAGTTAAGACCCTCGCACGGCCAATCCCCTGAAGCATGGGAAATTCTGAGAAACCCAGACCCCTGAACGTACCAGAATGTAAAGCTTGAAATGGGGACCTGGGCGTCTTGAACTGTTGCCGGCATCACTAAGAAGGAAAGCTTTGGACCGAACTCGAGCGCCTCCTCTGTCTGCATAAGACTCCGTTAAGACTCTGAAGAAATCGCGAGCTGAAATGATTGGGGGTGCGAAAGTCTGCTAGAAGTCAACAGGCTGGATCAAGGTGAGTGCCTCTTGCATATAACTGGCTGCAGGCCATGCATGGCAGGAAAGAAATCCTTTAAACATTGCTCCATTATCGGTCCGGTGCACGTCTGAAGAAAAAGGCTCGAACTGGAGGAATGCCGCGAATAGCAAGGAATACCCAACGAATGGGAAAGAGCAGCATAATCAAGAAGGACCTGCTAAGCATACTGCCTTATCAGCATGAACAAACCCGGGTTTTGAACTAGCGCGAAGATGGAGATTCGGCTTGTCTAGGCCTCATGCGCGGCACTATTTCTCTAGGGGCCGAACAATTAGCAGCATAGGGCTTTGGGGTACATCATAGGGCTTGTGGGGAACATTAGCTACAGTATATAATGATAATAGGGAACCGGTGCCTGTATGAACGTTTGGGTGTTGTATGCTGAGACAAGCACGCGAGCTCCGCAATTGCCAGGCTAATGTTCGGCGTTGCCTGTGAGGCGGGGCAATGCAAACCCCAAATCATCTCCTATATTGGGCTTTTGGCGAGTGAAACCTTACCTGCGCAATCCCAGGCCACCGGAAAGTAGCTCTGTATCGTAACATGCGCCTGTAGCTATACTTGCTCTGGTACCAGGGACTTGCCACATTTGCAGCGCCGTTTCTAAGCACACGCAGACCGTGAACATGAAACCCTAAACCCGAACCCTAAACCCTGAAAACCTAAACCCCAAACCGTCGAAACCCATCCCTGCAAATGCTAAACCCCAGAGCTCTCAGCCCTAGGCCAAGACGAAACGCCATCGATTCCGAGCCGCTGGACTCTCCCAACCTTTGTCGATTCTGAGCGCTGTTGGAGTGTTGGTGTCGAAGCTGGGGTCAGGGTGCCGGGAGCAAAGGAGCAAACTTGCGGCAGTTGCGGCTTGATGAGGGTGAACCCCAGCGATGAAAACGAAAACTACGATGCCTCCAACCTGACGACTACGGCGACTGAGCTGTATCCTTCTGAAAAGCCTGGGACCCTGAGTGCTGACCGGCGAAGTCCTTGTAGGACTTTCAGGGCTATAGAGCTTCATGGGACCGAGTCCCCGGCGCAAGTTGTACTTGCCCCAGGCCTTGGTCAGGCTCTGGTCTCCACCAAGCAAGACAGCTGTAGGTCTACCTGGGCCCTGAGGATTATTGGGTTGTGGCCTCCGTGTTTATGGGTCAGGTATAAGAGCTGAAATTGGCGACTGGCCCCAAGCCAGCATGGGGAGAAGCGGGAAGAAACACATTCGTCAGAACCCTTGAATATACATCCGGGTTTTGGAAGCCGTAGTGCCCGAATACCACGTTCTACTAGTAGTAAGATTTAAGCCTCTACTAAACTTCTATCTGCAGTGAAGTACTACGTTTTAAGCCTTTACTAGGGCTTTGATTGCAGTAAAGTAGTAAGTCTCAAGCCTCGACTCAACTTCTAACTACCATAAAGTAGTATAAGCTTTAAGCCTCTACTAAGCCTTTTGTTGCAGTACAGCAGTACATTTTGGGCTCCTATAACTCCCATCGCCGACTCCAAATTGTTGGAATGGTGAAGGGACGAAATTTTCGCTGAAACAAGGAACACCCTGAAATGGAAGGTCTCTCAGTGTCCATGCAGGGCAGGCTTTTGTAGGGTTTTGGATTCAAACCTCCCTAAACCCGAAGCCCAAACTCTAAACCTCTACGAAGTTCTAAACCCGAAATTCCCTACACCCAAAACCCTAATTACCCTAAACCCGAAATTCCCTGAACCTAATTACCCCAACTTGGGATTTCAAGCTTTTGGGCGCCAGACACCACCCTGAAGGTCGGCGAAGGTCGACTCGACGATCCAGTCAGATGAGTTCCAACCTGGAGCTTTTGGTTTTGATTTCGGGTCTATAGGGTTTCATGCGCCAGGGTTTAAGGGTTTCGGGCCTGGGGCTTAGGGATACATATAAATAAGTACATATTTTTTTTAAAGAAAAATATATATATATATAATGATGGGGCTGTTTGCAGCAAGGGTTCAGGTCCAGGTTCTCGGGGATGGTTTCGGGTTGAAGGGGCCTTTTTGGGTGTGCTTATATAGGGTTCAGGGTTCTAAAAGCTGCAGAAGACGGATGCAAGGGTTTATGGGGCGCTCTGTAAGGGCCATGGGCTGCAACGCAAGTCTTGCCCTTTAGGGACTGGCTTTTATGTAGCTTTATGCACATTCATAAAAGTTTATATTGTACAGGAACTTCGGGCCTTAAGCTCACGAAGTGCTGAAGCCGCTGTGAGATCGGGTTCCAGGACATTGCCATGGACCTGTGACCTGCAACCCCAAGCCCCAACATTCCAGAACCTAGAACCCCCCAGAACCCTAAACCCCTGACAGCCCAAAAACTAAGAGAGTGACACTGCTAAGCTGAAGTATCCGATGGCTGCATACGTCACAACTCAAAAAGCCGATGCCTGACTACCAAGAACTCCACCTCACCACAGTCCCTTCTGGAGAGGGGACTCACAACAGACCTTTCTGAAAGTTAAGAATTTTTATGCCTCAAAATCCCAAGGCTAAACACAGGAGTGCAAAGCCCCAAGGCGTCCTTTAACCCTAAACCCCAACTCCCCATATACCATGAAACCTGAGTCAAGCCCTCAGAAGCCTGAACCCCGAAAATCTCTGCTCTCTAATC
Source organism: Symbiodinium necroappetens (assembly GCA_905231915.1). Classification (NCBI taxonomy): domain Eukaryota; class Dinophyceae; order Suessiales; family Symbiodiniaceae; genus Symbiodinium; species Symbiodinium necroappetens. The sequence goes on along the minus strand of CAJNJA010009764.1, from coordinate 6,592 downwards.
TAAGCCCATAAGGTTCCAAAAAAATAGCCCCCGAAGCCCTGGATTCCTTTACTTCACGTCCCAAAACCCCAAAGCCCACCAAACGAAAACAGACAAAAACCTGCGAACCCTAGAATCCTAATGGTTTTCTTCAATCCCTGGAGCCCTGAAATCAGAGCCCTTTTGTAAAGTACTTCAAGAATCATCCAAATCCCTGAGCTCCTGAGCCTGAAGCCACAAAAAACCCTAAATTCCCACTCCCCTCCCCATACCCAGGCCATGATTTAATAACTCCGAAACCCTTAAAACCCTCATTTCAAGCCTGACCCACCTCAACGAAACCCCAAATCCGTCGAATTCCCGTCTCTGACGTCCGGACTCTCCAAGACCACTGCGGAGGCGAGACGGCTAAAGCTCGCATCCTACCGAAGTGCCCGCAAGGAACCGAAGGAGGGTTTAGGCTGTTTAGGGTATAGGGTTTAGCAACTTAGTAAGGGGGTTTAGGCTTTCCCTCAGGGTTCTTTGTACCTATATATAGTAGATTTTCTATATTAGGAGTTACCATTATGATTCAGGGAAGTATCCCCATTTTCATAGGACCCTTTGGGTTTACAGGGTTTGGACTCTCGCGACTCGGACGATGCAGGCTTGATAGGGTTTGGGTTTTGGCTTTGCTTTATAGGTTTGTAATCGGAAACAAGTAGTCTCCAAAATGCAAACATGTGCAAACAAAGACCGAATGCCCATCAAATCGTATAGCCCTGACGGTGCCAACACCAAAAGCTAGAATTGAGTGTGGGGTCTTCATGGACCCAAATCCGAGCCCCTTAAACCAGACCCGACACCCCAATGGCAACTTGACATGCCATGGCCTGAAAGAGGCGGATGCAGCGGATGCGGACTGAAGAGACCAGGGAGAGGGCTAACCAGGAAAGGCCTCGCCGCGAAGTACGGGGCGGTTTAGGGTTTAGGGTTTGTTTTGGGTTTATGGTTTAGGCTATAAGGGTTTGAGGGCCCCAAAATTTCCGATCTTGGCTGATTTCTGAACCACCCCTGAAGGTTAAATATTTAGCGTCGCTTTGTGGCTGAAGAAGAAAGCCAAATAAGCAAAGTCCTAAGAGCCAACCAAAAGTTTGACCAAAAGGGAGTCAATCGAATTTCGAGGATGAGTGTTTCTGACCTAGGGCCTTTGAGGTGTCTAGCACACCCAACGGTACAACTCGTGCGAGGGTGGGCTTGACCATAAAGCTTGGGGGCTTGAACCTGGCTCATTGAAGCGTTCAATCCGTAGGCGCCTGCTGATAACTATAATACCAACTGCAAAGCCCTATTCCTGAACCCGAACCCCTCAAGCCTCGTGCCGCACCCTTGTATCCATAAACCATAGAAAGGGGGCCTTATAAAGCCCCTTAGCCCAAGCAAAATGAACACCCTGAAAGAACCTTGCAAGCCTCATCCCGAAATCCGGACTTGTCTTCACGCCGAGTGCCTCCTGGGCAAGCCAAGCAGGCATCGCGCCAACTGGTTTCTAAGCTGCCTCGTGTCGCAGAGCAGCTGGTTTAGGGGCTTCAGGCTTTTTTTTGGCTCCCGCATGGCAGATCTCGGGAGAAATTTGGCAGGCACCGACTCGCAACAAAAAGCGGCTCTTCACACATAATCAGAGGCCTAAATCACGAATCAGAATCGGGTTTGGGGAGACAGTCTATTATATCTTAGAGGGCTATAATAAGGAGGCCCTAATATAACTTGTAGCTTAGAGCCCTAAGTTAGGTCAAGTTCAGGGATCCCCTGGACTAAGGGCCGCACCATCGAATGCCAAGCTCGGTGGATGCCCGTCCTTCGGTCCCAAAGGGTCCCATCCATGTACTGTTAAAGAGAGGGGGGTGGGGGGGCGGTACTGCCCTAAATCATAAGAGAAACTCCTTTTTCTATATATAGGATTCTTAGGGAGATCCGCAATGCAGAAGCAAAACCCACTGTTAGGAGTGTTTCGCAAGGCTTAAAACTCAGTAAGGTTTAGTGGTTGGAGGCTTCGGAGCTGCTGATTGTTCGATTATTTGTTGGGGACTCGATTTCGCAAGTCGGAGCCACTATTCGTGACCAGTGTGCTCAGCACTGCGAAGCGCAAAGTATTCTGCATTTGCCTCAATGGTATTGATTCTTCTCCTTATTGTGGAAGTACCATCCACCGACTGAGCCTTCAACCCCAAACCCTAAACCCTAAACCCTTAGCCCTAAACCCCAACTGCATTGCACAGCACACCGTTTTTTTGTTGGGGGAAGACGGCAGACCTGCGCTCTTACTGACCCCTAGAGTCGGCTAGCATCGCATCGCTTCCCTTGATGCTGCATGTGGTATGCCCAATCCCTGGGGCTCCAAATAGCCCAAAGTAGGTACTATTTACAGACTTTAGAACCCAAAGTAGGTCATATATTTGTATGCTTGGAGCCCTAGGGAATTCAGTTCTAAGTATACCCGGAGATGGCTTTACCACTTGATGAAAACGTGCCAGGCACCGCACCTGATAGCCAGAGGAGAACAGATCGTGCTGGATGGACTCGGACACGTCCGTGTCAAAGCAGTCGCTATCTCGCATGCGCAAATCAACGACGTGTTGGTAAGTAGCTGGGGCTGCTAAAGAAAGCTTCCTGCTCATTCGGTGCGGTGTATCCAGAGAACCGTACCTGAACATATACATTCAGGGCCTGCAGAATTGCCATCCTAAGACCATCTAGACCTAAACAACCCTACACAAAGTGAGCCCTAACCTTACAACCCCAACCCCTTCAACACTCGAAACACCGAAAGCCCAGCCCAGGCCATGAAAACCATAAACCCTAAACCCTAAACCCTATAAACCGTAAAGCCCTAAACCCAAAACCCCAAAAACCCTCAAACCCAGGGCTCAGGGAACCCTAAACCCTAAACCGTTAAGCCTAAACCCTAAACCCTAATCCGTAAAGCCTTCATGGAGGGCCAACTCTTGCACAGCCCATCGCTCCGGTGGAGCCTCGCATCTCTTGCGGCTGTAAGGGGAGGGCTTAGGTTTTTTCCCTAGGGTTAGGGTTGTTTATTGTTGTTTTGGGTTTTTTCCCTGTTGTTTTGGCTTTCGGGTTTAGGGTTTAGTTTTTTTGCTTATTGTTGTTTTGGAAGGAGCTTCTGATTGTTTTTATCGGCTCTTAAAGGATTTTAGATTGGGCGTTATGGGGGCCCTTCTGGGGATTTGGGGCCAACGCGGGCTATGATAATGTATTTTGTCAGTGGCTTTTTCCGGATGGCAGGGCTGACAAGTCGGCGAATACTGCAAGGTCCATCCCTGTCGGAAGGTTGAGGGCTTTTGTTGCAGTAGCATAAAACAATCGGATTGCTTGGGTTTACCAAATTCAACTTCTAAGTCCTTATCTGGGGTCTAGTCTCAGCAGAGGTTTGGGGCAATGTCGAACCCTGATCGGTAAACCCAAAGAGGTTAGGGATCCCAGATATGCAGGCCCCAAAAGCCTTCTCTGGCTATGGCGCCCGCTAGGCCCAAACCCGAAGCAGAGGCTTCAAGAATAGAGGAGCGAGCGAGGGGGAGAGACCGAGCATCCCCCTACACAAAAATTCTGACGACCCTAACAACTAACCCACAAAACCTAGACACAGCTACCCAAGAACCCGCAGACGAAGTTCTCCGAACTCCCAAACCCCAAACTAACCGCCGGGCGAAGGGTGGGTCCGTACACATTACAAAGCATAAACACTTATGGAGGAAAACCTAGCACAACAAGATGGAGTCCTTCTTCTACTTCTAGGCTCATGAGAGATTTGCACAAACAGTTAACCCCCCAAAAGCCACACTTCGAACTCCTGAAGCCCAAGCTGCCGTCTTTACTTTCGGACACCTTCGGAATCTAATGTAGGGGCCTAAATAACTACCTATACTATTTTGGGGGGTTCCTTATTATACTTATAGTAGAATGGGCCCCAAAACCCTATTCTAATTATTAAGGCTCCTATATTATACAGGGACCCAAATGAACAGCTACGGTCTGAGCAGCTGGAAACCGAAATCCTCTTCCGCAAACCCTGAAGCCTGGACGGCCGGGAGCCTGACAACCCGAAAGCCGGCCGTCCCAACGGTTTAGGGTTTAGGGTTTTGGGCTTAGGGTTTAGGATTTGGGGTTTAGGGGTTTAGGGTTTAAGCAATCAGCCCCTTAACTGCTCTCCAGGGCATGCACTTCAAGAGACCTCAGGCGCCACATTCGGTTTGGTCTTGGCCTAGGAAAAGAGCTGCGGGCTTTTCGGGATTTAGGGGGCAAGCTGGGGTTTCGGGATGTGGGCTTCTAGAAGTCGGGGCTGAATGGCTTAGGGCTTCGGATTCTGGTACCGTAAGGGAGGTCAGCGAAAGACCCATTTTTGAGACCCTCTCAACAAAGTACCTGCAAGCTATCCGAAGACAAGTCATCGAAGAATCGGTATCATCAAATCGGGGTCTTAAGCTTTGCTTGCAGCTATTTAACTTGATGTTGTTGTTGCGTTTTTCATTCAACAGAGAACTTATAACGATTGTCAAGTCAAGCCCTTGCAGGTCTAGGAAGGGTCTACTCTGACAAGGACCCCTAAGAGGAGATCCTTCTCTCCAACAACCCTTCACGACAGCCCCCTTAGACCCACGTTGCCGCCGTAAGTTTACAGCAGCAATGAGCTCCGGACAGCGAGTAGATTTCCAGCGCCTTTGCAAAACACGAGGGTTTAGGGTTTGCGGCTTAAGGTTTAGGGCTTCTCAACCGCACATCCTGAAGCACGGATCCCCCCAATCATACACTTAGCCCACTTTCACACCCTGTGGAGCAGCAAACCCCAAGCACTGGAGACCTTACCCCTCGATGCTCGAAATCGCATCGCAAGGGCGGATGCAGGCGAAGGCAAACGAAGCCTATGGACATGGCACTGGTAGTGAGGAAACGAATCGGAACAGTAGATGCATTTGTTGGTCACAAATGCACACCGTGATACCTCGCAGGCATCTCAAGAAAAGGTGGTCGGACAGAAAACCATGTCATCGGCTGCTGCAAGACCAGGGAGCTCCTCGGTTATGAGAACTTCTAGGACCAACATGGAACAACCACTGCACGACCTAGTAAATTGCATGTGTCACGGAAATCCTAAAAACCTTTAGCAGCACTGGGAACAATCGTTGACGTTTCGTGGCAAGTTGAGCCAGTATCGTGTAACACAGCCACAGAAGGGACATCCGGAAGTATGTCGAAAGGTCTCACACATATCGATGTCCGATCATTTGATTGGAGTGCATAAGACTTTTGGGGACATACAGCTTGCAACAAACCTGAACATAACGTTGCAATGGAACTGCCTCCAGCCGGAGAAGCCCGACTCCCATGAAGCTGGGCTGTATGATTTTTCGGTCTAGACTCTAGACTTGAGGCTCAGGGGAAGTATGCTCCACACGCACTAGCAGCTCGGTCGCCTGTTTTCCCTGCGACAACAATCATCAGGCGACAGGCTGAACGTTCGATTGGAGCTGCGTGTGCTCAATGCACGGGCAGGGTACACTTGACGAAAAGACAATTTTGTACATTCTTCCACTCATCAACAACATCCCGCATGCATGCATCGTCGGGAGCTTACCGCTGTGTCGCCAGTTGACCTACAGCTACAAACTCAATGTAATCTGCTGCTGTGCATGCCCACGTACCAAATACTGCTAAGCGAATCTGCAAGCTGATCGTGGTGATATCCATCAACCTCATTTAGCATCTATCCATGTCAACGAGATGAGAAGTTGATTGGCTTCTTGGTGCCTCTAACACGCCCACATCGCTGTATCAAGCACGTGCAGCGGCGGTGTCCTGTACACTCCGTTGCCTGTCCGTTCTCTGGAAAATACGGACACAAGAGCGCCGAAGCAGAAGGGATGGCTCAACATAGCGATCCTGAAGGCTATCCTAAGGCTTAAGCTTCGCTTCAATCGAAACCCCGAAAGCCCTAAACATCCTTCTAGCTAATCAGCTGCCAAAGGCTTCGATAAACAAATTAAAGGGACCAATGTCATCGGCAGCTGTCCATCCCTCATTGCGCTTCATCTGCATCTGGGCTGCAAGCAGCAGACACCCAATAACCCTCCTGTTGGCTGAATTCCGCAGTGACTCAACTGACAACAAAACAAAGGGCCCCCGGCCCCAATGATTGAAACACCTTTCATTGGCCCACACAGTCCAGTTCAAGCGCGGACTAGTGACGAGATTGCCCTAAACAACGCNNCCCCCCCCCCCCCCCCCCGCCCACAGCCGTGATTAATGCTCCTTAGGCCAGAGCCCGTGAACTTCAGACAGCAAGGTAAGCTTTGCCAATCAAACCACTCTGTCGACTGCCATCGACTGCCCCTTAAAAACAAAAGCCCTTCCACCTTTCCTATAATAAACTTGGGACCCTCGAAATTTTACGTTCAGCTGTTTCTGAGGGATTATTTTTTGATTAAGACATACGATTGATGATATAAATCCTGCATTACCCATAAGAAGGAATATACCATAATTCCCATAGTTTAGGGTCCTTAAGGTAATGCAGGATTTATATCATCAACAGTATTTCTAAGTGCCCCGGAGCTTCCTC
>CAJNJA010009763.1:0-10823 GCA_905231915.1 Symbiodinium necroappetens | reverse complement strand
GGGGGGGGGGGGGGGGGTTCGAGCTTCTGGTCTAGGGTTTCCAATCAGGTTTTAGGAACTTCGGGTTGTTCACGCTTACCCTACGCCCTAAGCCTAAACCCTGAAAGTACATGCCCCGCCGCGTGGTTGGGTTTTCAAGACACTAAACCCCCAAACGGCTCTCCGGCATTTCGGGCATTAGCAGCCCCAGTCAACAAGCTTTTTGCTCCTGGCTATAGGAAATGAAGGGTTCCTTGCCTGGGGCCTAGGGCTGGGGCCCAGCTATGCAAGATACGAAAGCGTGTTGCTTCCACTGAAAGTTTATATTATGTATCTCTGCGTGTGTATGTATGTATGTATGTATGTATGTATGTATGTGCAAAACCAGGCGCACAGGGATGCCGTTGGTCGTTTTCGTTTGTGCACGCAGGGTCTTGCTGTTGCAGCCGGTGACGAGGTTCAGCCCCTTTCTGCGAAGGACAGATTTCACGGCCTACCCACCCACTGACGTAAGCCAGCACACACCCGCAAACTGCCCTACCACGCTAGACCCGTGACGAAAGCATCCCCCTGCAAGGTCAGACCTAGCAAAGGCCCTCATCCCCCCCCTCGCCCATGTCCTTGCGCAGCCTGCTGTGGTTGCATCCTGGGCCGGGCAAGGTAGCTGCGAGGTGGATCCCTTGTTGTACGGCATGGCTTGATGGGTGTGGTCACTGCAGCCACCATTCATAAGCTTGCTAAAACTCTGAAGCATCGGTAGGATGCTGCAATGTTAACCATGATCTACGGATTCGCATTGCTGGCCGGCCACCAGTTGAAAAGACATGAATGAGTGCGGCTCCGGAAGTAGAACTGTCATGCTGCTACTCTATCCGCGGTGGAGATGTTCGGTTGTGTGGGAAGACAAGCAGCAGTGCAGGGAAGAGAGGTCGAAACACGGTCGTGGCACCACCCGCGGTGTTCCAAGCTTTCCCTGGACGGCAGAGCTTCAACTTCAACGGTGTGGTAGAGGCAGTCGTCTCTTCTTGGTCGCCACCATAGCGAACAATATATATGCATACGCTGGACTCCAAAGCTAAGGCTGCGTCATTCCGCAGCCACCGCAGCCACCGCAGCCGCAGCCACCACAGCCACAGCCACCATACCCACAGCCGCCTCGGGTCGACCGCGGTGATGGAGCTTGGCTGTATATCTTTGATGGATGGCCAACATAGCTTTTCTACTTGGGTGTTGGCTAGGTTGCGTCAGCAAGGAGCACACCCGTATTGCACACAACGGACTCTTGCACGCAAATCACATCCTCCTGGTATCTCGCATGAACCTTCAAACCGAAACATCAATGGCAAGGAGAATGCAGGACCCACCGACAGCTGTCCAAGGCCCCGGCAACCGGAGCAAGAGCTGCATCCACCACAGCATCCGCCGCAGCCCCCACAGCCACCACAACTCCCACAGCCTCCGCCACAACTGCCGCAGCTGCCTCCACAGCCGCAGTTGTTGCAGCCCGCGCAACCGCAACCACTACAACTTCCACAACTGCCTCCACACGCACCACAGCCGCTGCAGCCTCCACAGCCGCAGCCTCCACAGCCGCAGCCTCCGCAGCCGCAGCCACAGCCTGCGCAGCCACAGCCGGCGCAACCACAGCCGCATCCACCAGAGCCACAGCAACCATTGCAGCCGCAGCCATTGCCGCTGGCGCAGCAACCGCCACAGCCGTAGCCGCAGCCCCCGCAGCTACCACAGCTGGAGCAGCCGGAAGTTCCGCAGCTACCTGACAGAGGATTTAAAGGTTGGGGGAATCCAAGATCCAAGATGCCTGGCTTGTCGTTTTCATCTTGCAAACCTGAATTGTTTGGCACAATGCCACTTTCGCTACCATGGAAGGCACTTTCTTGGTTCTGCTAGCTTCCTCACGACGATGACGGGATTACTTTGCGATTCCCTACTTCGAGAATCAATACTCTAGACATCGTCAGCATAATGATGTCAGCAGCACCATCATCCTTATCGCTGTCAGTATCTTCAGCGATCGTATCAAGGCCCGTATCAAGGTCGACATCCAATACCATCAATACAAGAAGCCATTCAGGATTGCAACAGGCATCGCCACCACAAGCAACAAGAGCTACGACGACCCACGACGACGACGACACCACCACCAGCACCAGCCAACAGCGACAGTCAAATCGCCATCGCAACCGAGACAGTATTTGCAACGACGAGGACGACGACCGGAAAGGGGACAAGATCGCCCGTCTCAGAGTCGATTCCATCACCATCATCTTGATCACTTGCACAAGCATTCCGATCAACACCATGCCTACCATGGCCTGCATCAAAATGCCACACCCATCATTGGCAAAAGCCAGGACATCGTGTTCGTCACCATCCTATCAGTCACCGCAGCTGAGACTTGAAAGCGCCGGGACAAGGTTAGAGACATGTTAGCCACCTCCGCAGCCGCAGGGGTTGCAGCCGCAGCCAGCGCAGCCACAGCCGCAGCCCGCACAGCCGCAGCCAGCGCAGCCAGCGCAGCCAGCGCAGCCAGCGCAGCCAGCGCAGCCAGCGCAGCCAGCGCAGCCGCTGTTGTTGCAACCTTTCACGCAACGACGAGCAGAAAAGAGCTTGACTGTTTACGTTGCTCTCGGCGTGAGCAGCGCTGCGGGTCGAGGCTTCTGGCTTGAGGTTCGGTGCTTCGGTGCGTCTCCGATGCTGCCGGATGGGGAGCTTTCGATTGCGTTGAAGGCGATGTTGCTGAACTTGTGGCCAGAATAAGATTCACGCCGGTCAAGAGCACTGAATCAGAAACTCGACATGTATTTGTGAGAACACTGTGCTTGGGCAGCACCGGCCAGTTGGGGCTGTTCCGCGGCTTACTCGACTGAGAACACCGAAAGGGACCCCAACCTGGAAGAAGCCTCAAAGATGGGAATTGGGGATCTGCTCGAATGTGCCTGACTGGCCGAAGGCATCGAATCTGTTGGCTGGGGGCTGCTGGTACAGCGACGCCAGACCTGGAGAAGGTCTGCAATTCAGGAAATCAGTTTAGTCGTTTCAGAGGTTCGCGGAATTCGGTCTCAGAGTTCAAGATTCCAGTGCATTCTCAATTCAGCAGCAGCACTAGCACAAAAAAGCAAGGCTCATCATCACTCTGATGCAGGTCATGACAATGACAGTCATGTTCATCATGAAGTTCTCGGCCTTCCGCAGTCGAAACTACGCGGGCTCTGCTGCCGGTGATAGCCACCCACCACCGTTTATTATCAAAGTCTTCACAACTCACATCATGATCAACAACATCATCTGGATCGTCTTGGTTATCTTGATGGTATGCTTCCTTTTCATGAATGCCACGGCCATCATAACCATGAAGAGCATGACGGCAATTGGCTTCATTTGCATCGTCCACCATGGCGATGTCGCTGTCACCCATCACTTCATCTTCAGCAGCAACTTCATCATTACCATCAGCATCAGCACGATGATCATCAGCATCATCAAAGGCCCATCACCATGCTCATCATTATCATCAACAACATCATCATCATCACCATCAACATCATCATCACCAACATCATCGCCACTATCCTCATCGCCTCCATCAGTAGACGTGACCAACATCAGTGTCCATGCCGGCATTCGCGTGCATCAGGGTCCGTGACAGCGTGCTGTGCTCTGACGCGTGGCTTGGGCTTCTGGCTTCAGGCTTGCAAGCTTGTGACGCGAGAGGGCTGAGAGGGTTGCCTTTCTCGGGTGGGATCCCTCGTCCTCGCGGATTTCAGGTTTGAGGTTTGGGGCTTTCGCAGTCGCAGATCCCTCCGTAGAGCTTACAACCTCCCGGGGCTTGAGAGGGGTAAGGACCGTCGAAAACCGTGGGAACGCCCGAAAACTGGTTCGGGAGAAAGGGCCGCTACGTCCTCGTTGGTTCTCGTGGGGCGGGTGGGGGGCGGCACTTTTGTCGAGTTTCGGATTCACCGCGCAGAGTGTTACGATTTCGGATTACAGGTCGTCTGATTGATGTTGCAGGGGACCTTCTGGAAGAAAGCATGCTACGGTGTTGCTCGGGGAGTGGCTTCCTGGTGGCAAAACGAATCTGAAAACCTCCGTCAAGTCACCAAACTGCTTCTGTCTACAGACCAAGAATGGGAACCCACCGCGCCCACCCTGAAAACATGGAACCGTAACTTCAAGAAGTCGAAACCTGCCAGCGATTGAACTTCTCAGGATCCAAAGCCCCATCAGCCGGGGCGCAGTTTTGCACCAGGTCCACTTTCTGAGTGGCTGTGTTTCCCTGTCACGGGGTGTGTTCGCCCCCATGTGCTGCACACACACACACATGGGCATCCTGTGCATTCTTTGTCTTACTGATGCTTCTCTTCCACTGTAGGACGGCAGGACTAGGCTCCTGAGTTGGACCCAAGAGTTCCGCCTGTGGCTGCGGCGGTGGCCTCGGAGGGATGCTCTCTAACCAGTCAAACGCCGACGGGTTTATGCCATGGGAAGCCGTCACTAGGTCTTCAGGCAGAATGGGAGGTGGGATTGTGAAGATTGCAGGCTTTTCCTTCTTGGGCCTAGAGCGTTCCCAGCTCCCTATTCTGCACTACGTAGCTCTTGGCTACACCCTGCCATGAGCGCTGAGCCGATGTGACACATAACCTAGTCAGGAAACCTGGTAAGATGTGTTTTCAGGTCTAGTACATGCCGGAAGGCATGAGGTTCGCTTTTTAACTAACACATTGCACAAACACCACAGATGCAGCAGCGGGAGCAGCAGCAGCATAGTAGTGTTTATTAGGAAATTTGTTGTGGTTGGATTAAGAACTTTGCTGCGGTGGACAGACAGGTCTCCATTGAGGGAGGGACCGAAGGAAGGGAGGAGACAGGGGGCGAGCAACAATAGCGCAACCCTTCAGGGACTCGAATGGTTTCAGCCTCAGGTGTGCCAACCCAAAACGCTTTCCTCCAAGTGCATGGGAACTATACCCTGACCTTACATGTATACGATGCTTCCCCTTCCCCTTCATGCGTGCTGCATGCCCATCCAAACACTCACGCATGAACGCGTGCTGATGCTCTGAGACAGCAATCGGCCAAACCAAACGCATGCCAACTGCAAATACACAGAAACCAGGGGAATACTCAAGTCAACATGCAGACTAGCACGAGAGAGCCCTTGGCCCATGAAATCATCCTGCTAGAAACAGATCAGAGAGACGAAAGCCTGGACAGAGGGCCCTGCGCCTGCATCTGAGCTGAGTTGGGCATAGGCTGCTGTGGGAGCTGGTTCGGCCTGGTACCGCATAAAACCCCAAGACTTCAAGACCGGACAAGCCCGGCTGAATAGTTAAATGTAGGGCCCTTCATAGTTCGAACAGGGTTTCGGGGCCCATTTATGGCATAACTCTAATAAGGAACCCCAACATCTCCATTGTAAGTGTACACTGTAACTTCCACTCAGAACCTTAAGGGCTTTTTTGGGGCGCCGAGTCGTGATGCTACTCCGGTGGCCAGATTTGGGCGGGTGTGCGTTCCACGGCTTTCTGCTTCCACACCCGATTTCGGGGCCGGAGGTCGGCAAACTAATTCTTAAATTGTTCAGATTATTTTAATTGGGGCCGGGAATTAAATACTCCATATATTGTTTAGTGTAAGTAATATACTGCGATGATCTCCGTACCACAGGGGGATCGTGTTACTGAGTGATTCAGACCCCAAGATGCCCGGCAGGAGCCCCCGAAGTGGAGCATTGAACCGACGTGCGAGGCGCGCTTGGCTCCCGCCGTCTTGTGCTCAGGTTGCTAATGTTCTATACTATACTATACTATACTATACTATACTATAAACCTGGCTGCGCAACTACCCGGTGCTGCCACTTTGCACTAGCATGACTGCTTCGGCTAGGCAGCCCGAAGCCCTCAGACCAAAGTCCTCCTACTCCAGGTCGAAACATGTAAAACCTCCGACATCTGCAGCCTGGAGCGAGCCCCAAAACCCAAAATCCAAAGCGTAGGAGAAAGCCCCCTAACACACACCAGGCATAGCACTGTGCGTGGAAGACATCTGGGAAGCCTGCGCGCGGCCCCAGCGGAGTCAAGCCATTGGTGCGGGGTTTGGTTTGAAGCTCTAGCGAATCCGAATTCCCGTCTCTGAAACCTGGCGTTTCCTCGACCATGAACCCTCCTTCCAGTACTAAAACTTTCCATCTAAGCACAAGCTACCCTTGACGATTTCAAGGCTCCCTCTCCAAGGAATCTCTGACGGTCTTCAGGCCCTCGAGTTCTGAGTCCCAAAAAAAGCCCTCCCCGAACCCTTGCGGCAAACCCACGAAGCTAGAAAATCCCGGTTGGCCTCCCTGGCCGTTGACGCCCTGATAGGTCGGGGCCTTTGCACGACTCAGCATAAGGCCGCTTCCACACAATACCTTCCCTAAAACCCGAAACCCTAAACCCTGGTGCATGGATACCGCCCCTGGTGCATGGAAGAAGTACGGCGGGCGCGAATTACAGCCTCGTGATTAAGCTAATTTCCAAAGGAGTTGCTGCATCCCCAAGGTACATGAACTTTTGTCATAGTCCATCTCGCAGAAGCGCCCCCTTCACATGGCTGAGCGACTGTGACGGAAAACCCAGTGCCCAACACCTTCCTCGTATTGTTTGTCGGAATCATTTGGGAGCTGCTGTAATGGCAACGACCGAGTTGGGTGAGCCCCAAGATGCGGTTTGCGCCAGAAAGTCAACAAAGGCAGATGACAAGCCGAGCCGGGGGCTGCTTGCTGGCCTGTCCTGGGACGGAACACTACGATTCTGGCGGGCATGTTCCAAGGATCGGCGGTGCCGTAACCTTGCTATCGCAAGAGGACCGGACAGGCAACCTGGGACGGAAAAGGGAGAAGGAATCTATCGCAAACGTCATGTGGGTGTGTGCGTGTGTGCGCGTGTGCAAACGTATCTGCCTGCATCGAGATGCAGGTATGTAAGTGTGTATGCATGCATGTATGCATGTACGTACGCATGCATGCATGGACGCATGCATACGGATGTATGTCAGTCTGCTCAGTCTATCAGCTTGTCTCTCCGTCTCTCCGTTTTTCCATCTCTCTGTCTCTACGTGTCTCTGTCTGTGTTTGTGTGTGTGTGCATGCATAAAGGCAGGTAGGTAGGTAGTTAGGTAGGCAAGTGGATAGGTAGATGCAAAAAAAGGTGCTCAAGGCCACAATCCTGACATTCTGCCAGGTTTCCGGGGTGTGGAGTTTGAGTTTAGGACTTGCGGGTCCTACACCCTCTGCACCCTCTTCCAACTGAGAAAGGTGCCGTGCTGGCTCCGCTGCATGTTGCGGGCTAAACCTGATTTGCTTCGCCAGTCAACGGCTTGGTGTTTGGGTCGTTCAGAGTTTCTGCTCATGAGCGACCAGTTTTGCCTGCTGGAATGTGCCAGGGGGGGCTGCCTAGAACTCTATAGGCAGTTCGACGAAAACATCGCTAGAGTTTCGATAACCCGGAAACCCGCCCACGCATGCGGAAATGATTTGGCCAGATTGAGGCCAGAGTTCGATTCTTCAGGTTTCTGGGAGCGGTTCTCTGAAAGCCAAAACATAGACTTGATGAGGTGGAGGAACTTCATGTAAGTTCACGGTTAAAGGCCTTGTGGCTTTCGGGTGTGGATTCAAGCTTCAACCCTCACAAAGCCAAAGTAAGACAGCAACCTTGTAGCCCAAACCCTTCGTGCGATCCCTTACATCTGAAACCCTAGAATCTGCAACGAATCATGGCTCACGAAATTGGGCCCCGACTGGGCCCAGCTGTCCTGTGCCGGCGCCGGTGCCGGTGCCGGTGCCGGTGCTGCTGCCCGGGTAGGCACAGGAGCCTTGGAGACAAAGAACGGTGACAATCAAGAGAATCACTATCATCACGCTAGTCAAACAATCAGAACAGTGATGTGGAGCACGTGTTACGTTCAACTGATATCTATTGCGCACACACTAAAGACCCGCACGTTTTGGCCACACAGGTGGGCCCACTCGAGCGATCAACGGGCCGTGCTCGGTCGGCGACTAAAGTGAAATAGGGCTTCTGTTGCATTACAGACAAGAGACCAGATGACAGCAAGGATCAATACAAGCGACAACTGCCACCACTACGGCCGCTACCATCTACTGTTGCTGCTGCCGGCTCTTCCACTACGTTCAAGACGACGGCAAGGAGACAACAACGATGACAACAGCTACGAAGACGACAAATATGACGAACAAGAGAGGACTCCGAGGACGAGGACGCGGACGAACACGAGCACGAGGACGACAAAGGCGACAAGGATCACCCAGACCCCGGCAAACACGAACGAAAGAGTGAGATCACGATGAGTAAGAGTCTGCCGCGCTCAGAGTCGTACTAATAGCAATGATACTGCGAAAGCGGCAGAAGATTGCAAACGAACATGACGAGCAGGAGGAGACGGAGGAGGAGGAAGAAAACGGTTTTCTGATGATGACGATGATGGTAACCCTTGTGAACCCGGAAATAGGAAAGCGGTATTCTGACGAGGATGATGGTGACGAGGACGTAGACTGCTGCTACGTGTCCCCTTGTAACTGTTGTGTAAACCCGAGACTTCTGTGCTCGCGTAGCCAGGCAAACTGGAACCCGGTGTCAGGGGTCGAACTGCATCAAAGCTTTCCAGGAGATCAACGGACTGAGCCGCCTGCCAAAACAGAGAAGAGAGCTTGCTTTCGGGCTTAGGGTTTCGGGTTCCGGACCGCATCTGCTTGGCAGCAAGACCTCAAGCCTCATCACCTGAACCCGAAAGCCTTGTCCTGCAAAGCGAAGTCTTGCTCAGGACCTGTTTACTTCCGATGGCCTCAGGAGGAGAAGGCAAAGCGGGCTTGCGCCGTGAGGAATCTCAACAACTTCCCAGAACTCTAAAGGCCCTAAACCCTAAACCGCAAACCCTAAACCCTCACCCGAGTCTTGTTCAGATTTCTCGAAGCTCTGACACGTCGGCCTCAACGCGGCAGATCAATTGAAACCACCGGGGTTGGAAACATTCTGTTCGAAAAAAACACACATTCCTCATCTTGGAAGCAAGTGTATTGGGGTCTCTTAAGGTGGTTCTTGCAGTAGTTCCTGGTGGCCTACCCCGAAAGCCACTCTGAAGGCTTCTGGGCTTAGGGGCTTGGGGTTTCGAGATCTTAGGGTTTGGAGATTCAGGATTAGGGTTTGCGGTTTAGGCCCACAAACAGGGGGAAAAAAAAGCTCCGAGGTGAACGCAAACCCTACAGCACTCTTCTGCTGCCCTGCCTTCGGCGCTACTGCCTCACTGCGCCGAGCCTGGAGGCTCGCAGGTTTGGGGATGTGTTTTTTTGGCGGGGATCAGGGTTGAGGGTTACTGTTTTCGGGTTTACTGTTTAGGGTTCCGGGTTTGCTCGTCGTTTGGTCTTCTTTTGTCTTGGCTTGTTGTCGGTCCGGAGCGAAACTCTGGGAGTGTTCTGGCTCTGGGGGCTTTTTGCATGCCCCAAATGCCTGAAAAACCCTGCAAAGAAAAGCAGGAACCCATCCAAACTGGAGAAGCCCCCCACTTGAAAGGTGGGCCCCCTCCCCCTGGCCACCTGGTAAATCTAGTAGGGGCCTTACTGTGAAGACCGGGGTCTGGGTCTTGGCATCTTCTGCCCTTTCAGCTATTCGAAAGGAACCCCAAGGAACTGTACTTGCAAAACCCAGCCGCTGCCAGGCTCGGACTTACAAAGATGCTGCGGAACGCCAAGCTGAAGGCGTAGGCCCAGCAGGGCAGAAGAAACACCTACCCGAAGCCCTAACCGTCGAGCCGAAGCTCTCGCTTAACCTCTAGGGCTTATGGATAGTCTCATGCACCAGGAGCGCCACAAAAAGGAATGCAAACAGATGAAACCGCGAGAGCCACTTAAGCTTATGATGATTATTTTGGCGATTACTTTTATGGATACTGTTATTGTTAGTCATACTAACTGCTATGTATCCTTAGTATTGATGGTACTTGTTTTTCTTCATCATAAGCTTATTGCTAATGGGAGTAGTAGTAGTAGTAGTAGTAGTAGTAGTAGTAGTCGTAGTAGTAGTAGTAGTAGTAGTAGGAGGAGCAGCAGCAGCAGCAGCAGGAGTAGCAGTAGCAGTAGGCGGTTCAGGTCATCGGTGTTGAAAGCAGAAGGGGCTTTCCATCCTAAGTCATTGAACATCGTGACAACGAAGCCGTTGATGACCCAAGGAAGTAACACCTCGAACCGACCCTAAACCCCATACACGAGCTATGCGACCAGAACTGTTGAAGTCGGCATATCATGGTACCAAAAGCAATAAGTTCAATAAGTGTACAAATCGTGAGAACCGTCATATTACTACTAGTACTGTCATGTCGGTTTTGCCATGCATTGATGACATGCCCACTTCATGTAGGGGCCTTCATACTTTCTGAGCAGATATATTATATAACGGTACGATGCATATAGCAACCTATAAAAAACCCTACCCAAAACCTTGCAAAACCACCTTGAACCCACGGGCACCACCAGCCTCGGGGCTGGGGGTGCGCCGGCGCCGATCGTCTTGGCGATCGGGTCTCCTGTCTCCTGGGCCAGGTGGGGGGTTTCGGAATTTTTTGGGACCCGAAAGAAAAGAAAGACGAAACGAAACGACGGGCATAAGCATCAATCTATCTATCCATGGTTCGATGTGTCTGTCTGACGGCATGTATCTGTATGTGTGTGTATATATATACACACACCTACCTGCCTACCTACCTACCCACCTACATACAAACGTACATTACATTCATATATATATATATATCTGTGTGTGTGTGTGTATGCGTATATA
>CAJNJA010009762.1:3015-14322 GCA_905231915.1 Symbiodinium necroappetens | reverse complement strand
AACCCTACACCCTAAACCTCTAAACTCTAAACCCCCAAAGCAAAGCTCCAACCCTGAACCTTGAAACCCCGACCCAAACCTCTACGCCGAACCCAAATCTCCCTAAGCCTTAATTTTCGTACGGGGCCAGCGAGCTTTAGCTTCTGTATACCGTATACCCATCGGCTCCATGGTAGTTCCTTTTTTGTGGTTTATATTTAGGATCCTATAAGGCAGGCCCAAAAAAGAACTACTATGGAGCCTATGGGTAAGCCCTTCATAGACTGTCGAACCCCTTATGTACAGAACCCTTGCCCTTACACTGTTTGACTGCAACCCGGAAAAGCCCCACGCCCGCACGGGGGTTTCTCTTCGGGCAAAAGGGTTCGGGTCGAGGGCAGGTTTAGGGTTTAGGGTTTATGGTTTAGTTTAGGGTTTTCAAACTCTTTCAGCGTCAGCAAGCCTGCTGTCAAAAGGATGGAACCGACTGGATTCAAGACGCAGCAACATGAACCCGACGCTTGAAAGCCTTAACGCTGCCACAATTTCACAACCCCAAACGCGATAGACCCCGTGAGCACAAAAACGTACACCCTTACAGGACCCTTATAACAGAACCCTGTAGAACTTAAGAGGCAAACATAAGACACATGCACCCCCTCAGAAAACACCGGAAGGAAACAAGAACCCTGATAGTAACACGAACTCTCCAGGAGCCGAAGCCCTTGAAGATAATAAATGAGCCTTGCTGGTCTGCCAACTCCATGGAAGCGTTGGCTGCAATCAGCAGCTCTGCAAGAGCGCATCGCCCCTGTTCGGGTTTCGGGTTGAAGGCTTGAAGGCTCCTCTTGCCAAGAGGGTCCATAGTTTCTACTATGGAATTAAGGCCCCGAAGCCATAATAGGGATGGTCTCTTGGGACCTAGTTCCATAATGGTAGTGAATGTGGAGCTTCGGGGTTAAGTTAACGGGTGCTAGAATGCTTCGAAGGCTCCGATCGATGAGGGGAACCTGAAGGGTTTCCACAGGGTCACATGTTCCGACATCGAAGGGTTGCTTTTTCCAGGGCTAGCTTTTGCAGGCATTCAGGGGTTGGGGGTTTAGGGTGCTTAGAATAAGGCTCTGCTTTGTTCGATCTTCGATTTCCTCTTCTCAAACCCTCGTATCAACAAAAAATTCTCCAAGGCCGCAGTCTGCAGACTGCATGCGCAGGTGCTGCTGTTAGTGGTGAGGATCATTATGACGGCAGCTGTGAGAGCAACAAGGATGATAAGAACAACAGTGAGGATGACCATGATGCTGATACTGCTGGCTATGATGATGATGATGATGGCGAGGATGATGATGATGATGATGACGATGAGGATGGTGATGGTGACGGTGGTGACGGTGGTTATGATGATGGTGGTGGTGGTGGAGGTGGTGGTCGTGGTGGTTATGATTGCGTTGACATGCCGGGAATTGAAATCTAGGGTTCGAAGAAGTGTAGATTTCAATTTTCGTGCCTTAAGGTCGGAAGGGTTTAGAGCTCGGAGGGCCTGACGGGCCTAGCAAGCTGAAGACTTTAGGCATTTAAAACTTTCACTCCAAAGCCCAACGCACCCCAAAACACGAAAAATAACAACACAAGACTTCAAACTCGTTGAGGGCCCTCAACTCCGAAATCTCTTCGACTTAATTATCTGCTTCCCAACATCCCCAAGAACAGGCCATCGAAACCAGAGAGAGCCCGCTCCTCCATGGCTGCGCGTAACAACGGCGTGCTACCGGCGGTGTCAGCCTTGTCCTGCAAAGCGCAAAATACTCAAGAAAAGTCGAACTGAGCAGTATCCAGCACGGAGGCTGTAGTGTTTGGGTATATTGCGCAGGGACAGGAATGCAACGATACTGTCTTATAGTCTCTGTGTGGGTGTACTATGATTCCGTCATCAGCACCATACTGTTCACGATCCTGCAAGGAAGCAAAAGGGAATCTGTCGGCCCCTAAGATTGTTCGGTTTGACGGCTTCTTCCCTTGCTTCACCTGAAAGCCCTATAAACCTTTCTGCGAGAGTCTGTCGGTCCGGATCTGCAGAAGCGTGCAGGAGAATCGAGGCAGCCTGTCGGGCGAAGACAGAAGGCATAATCTGCGGCATGATGAGCGGGCTTGGATGTGATAAAGGCTTTCTAAAACGTTTTGGATCAGGCTTGAAAGGATCTTTCAGAGTTTTATGCAGTTTACATGGCAAAGGAATGTAGCAAAACTTGCCGTCTGCATGACTTGTAATTCCTATTGGTTAGGCATTATAATAAGAACCTAACCATAACAGCGGATAGCCAAATAAGGAACTACGGTGGCGAGGGTAGGTCGGGCTTAGAGCGTGCAAAGTGTTGATGCCGGTTTAGGGTTCAGGGTTTAGGGTCACAGCCCAGCAGGTTCAGTTGCGGGGCTGGTTTTGTGACAGTTGTAGTTTCAGAGTTTCGAGTTTTCATGCATTGGAGGAAAAACATTTATCGGTAAGATGTTTCGTATGTGATGATGGTTGTAGTTTCAGAGTTTCGAGTTTTCATGCATTGGAGGAAAAACATTTATCGGTAAGATGTTTCGTATGTGATGATGACCATGAGGATGAGTAAGACAAGGCAGAACTTATGCTGCTGCGCTGTGCTGTCCCCAGTCTTGCTGCTGCTGCTGCGGTTGCTACTACGGGTGGCGTGTGTTCCAAAACACGGGGATAATCAGAGGACCAAGGATGCATAGAGCCAAGTCAGCAGCTTCGAGATCTTGCAAGCAAGCAGACATTAGTTGGGAGTTCTGTCCCAACAAAACTGCAGAGTGGCAGTGCCAAGTTGTGTTGGCAGACCTGCTTGCTCACAGACTGGGCTTAAGATTTAGAGCTCCTGCCGAAGTGCTTTTTGCAGTTTCGGGTGAAGTTTAGCTTGTGTGGTCCAGATGTATTTAATTGTGAAACAGAACGTTATTGAGGCCCGCCCCCACCCCAGCCCCGTACCTCCCAACCCCCCACCCGCAGGAGCAAGTCGCTGACAACGGCAAAAAGCAAACTGCGCAAGGCGCAAGAGAGCAAGAACCATGGCTTCACGATGTTGGGAATGTTCCACGCACGGCACGCTTTGTGAGCTTACGTCGAAGATGCAACAAAAAACCTACGACCACAACTGACATACGGCCTGGTGCAACATAAGCAAAGAAAGCCGGGGAAATCAGACGGAATCGTCGGCTACACGCAAAGCAGAACAAATGTGGATTTCCCTGGGTCAGAGTACTG
Source organism: Symbiodinium necroappetens (assembly GCA_905231915.1). Taxonomy (NCBI): domain Eukaryota; class Dinophyceae; order Suessiales; family Symbiodiniaceae; genus Symbiodinium; species Symbiodinium necroappetens. The sequence goes on along the minus strand of CAJNJA010009762.1, from coordinate 11,078 downwards.
CGAAGACGGGCCTGCGTCGGGGAATTGATCTTAGCATTTTCAGGCTGCCTGGAATATGGCTTCTACTATGAATCCAAAGAGGCCTTTGGTTGGACTTATCAAGAATGTTCCATCACTGTGGATTGGTCAAGGAGCCAGCCGCATGGAGGAGGTGGCTGGGTTCATCCAGTCGAGGGTTTTGGGGTTTAGGGCTCTTGATTGCTTTCAGCCTAAACCCTAACCCTAAACTTCCCTAAACCCTATCCGTGGATTCGTATAAGACGGTAGCGAGCAACTTCCCAGCGCCTCCTCATAGCCACCCCAGGTCGCCAGAAGCAAAGCCGTGCATCCACGATGATCGACCTGCATTTTGCAGGGCTCTAGGCTTCGAGGATGCAGGGTTATAACACCTTTTATGGCTTATAGGGCTTACTGCGCTGTGTAAAAGGCTATACTATAGGGTCATAGGTTATAGCTGCAAGGTTTAGGGTTTGGGCGAGGGTTGGAGACGCCTTTCTGATCAATTCTGGTTGATGCATACGCCTGAAAATCACCGGAACAGAAAGCTCCGTATCAGGAGATGACGGCATTGGGCTAATAAAGCCAGCAGCTTTCAAGTTTTAAGGTCGATGACTTGAAGCCGCGATATTGAAGGACACTTGATACGCTTGATGATATAAATCTTGCATTACCCATAATAAGGAATTTACCATAATTTCCACAGTTTAGGGTCCTTAAGGTGACGCAGGATTTATATCATCAACAGTAGGATGGCTTGGGTTCGTCCATACCAACCTAGAGGCTCCATATACACTACCATTATGGAATTAGGCTCCCCAAAACCATAATAAGGATGGTCTTTTGGGGCCCAATTCCATAATGGTAGTCTATATGGAGCCTCTGGGGTACAGCTCGTCAAACTCGAAACTGACCGTCTTCTGCTGGGGCATGCATTCCGCGCTGAGGGTTCCGGGCTCTTCGGTTTTACAGCTTACCTGGGCCCCAAAAATATGTAAGATAATAGCCCCTTTGTAGGCTTTGGGCCATTAGTTTACCTACTTTTTTGGGGGGTTTAGGTCGAGTTTAGGGAGCCGGGAGTATGGTCAAATCTGGATTTTTCGCTCTGGGGCCTTGTTCAGTTCTGCGGAATGCTCGAGAAGGAGCTGCAGAAGCTCCTTCTTGCCGCGCGCCGCGGCCACATGGAGCCTGATGAAAAACACCCCGGAGAATTCAGCTGAGAGCATGCAGCTTCAGGCCCAAAGAAGGAGCAGGGCTGCAAAGGGTGTCTCAGAGTGCCGATGAAGCTTGGCATCTAGCGTTGATGGACAAGGAGTTGAGGTTTAGGGTTTAGGGTTTAGGGGTTCAGGGAATTACCCTAAGGGTCCATGTACCCAGACAGAATATCATATAGTTTGGGCCTAAAGCAGGATGTCTTCACCAAGACTGTTTGGGTACATTGGACTAAATGGATCCGGCTATCTTTCCTTTCACAATCGAAGCCGGGACCGAGACGAGAAGCGGGGTTAGGCCGTACTTGTTCTCACGATTGGGGTCTGCCCCAGCTGCAAGCAGTACCTTGGGATGCAAAGTTTTAGGCTTAGGGCTTCAGAGCTTGCGGCCTAAAGGTTGATAGATGTATCTTTCCGGTCCCTGGACTCTCATCGCAAGCTGCTGGCATGTCTCCTGCTTGGCTAGAGCATTCCTTAGCTTGGCCCCAAGCCGCGCCAGACAACTGAGTGATTCTCAGTTCTTTCCAGAGGCATGCAGCGGTTTCACTAAAGCCTAAACCGTAAACCCTCAACCCTAAACCGCACGAGCCAACCGCAACCGCCATCAACGTCGATCCTTGGCAGTTTCCCAACAAATAGTTAGGACGAGGGGTCCCCCCTAGACCCTCTCAATAAGGTCCCTTTTTAAGAGAGCCATAAGTAGGGATAAGACGGGTCCCCTTTAAGGGGTCTCCCTAAGAATACCTAGGAGCAAACTCTGTCTTGCAAACTCTGAGACCTCTCAATCCTAAGCTAAGCCCCTACCTCTAGGCTCCATTGTAATTCCTTCTTTTGATGTATATTTTTAGGATCCCATAAACCAATCCCAAAAAGGAACGACTAGAGCCCCTAGGACCCTATATACTAAGTACCTGGAGGGTTAGGGAAAGCCAGAATTACTCCGAAAACATTTACAAAGGCTCTCCGCCTATCCAAACCCTGGGGCTCCAAATAGCCCAAAGTAGGTCCTATTTATAGACTTTAGGCCCCAAAGTAGGTACCATTGGCATACTTGGAGCCCTTGGGAAACCCTGAACTCAAGCCGTCTCAAGCGGCGGCACAACCCTGAGGTCCCCGGGCTTTCTTACCCTTAGCATCGAAGGACTCATATTTGAAGGCTTTTGGGCCCAAAGACCCTATTATATAGTGCTTTTGGGCTATTTTGATGCGAAGGGTTAGAGTTCTCACACCCTCATCTTCAAATGGCAGGTAATGTAGGAACCTAATTAAGAAACCCTGGGTCCTGATTAGGGTTCTTTATCTTCGTTGCTCAGTTCCTGTTTGTAAGCGAAAGAAAGTGTACACGTTCAGTATCCCAAAAAGTGTAAACTGTACTCATTCAGCTATTAAGTTATGTGAAGCCTACTAGTTTGGGGCTTCTATTGCCAGGGTCCCTTGACCAGGTTCCTGCTTTAACGACTGTAAACCTGCAAGGCGCAGAAGGAAGGTAGATACCTAAACCATCTCCTCGAATTCCGAGACCCTACCCCCTAGATCCTGAACCCTAAACCCTGAATCCTGAACCCTAAACCGGCTAAGGCTTGAAAGGCTTTACGGGATCAGCCGAAGGGCTTCAGGTTCAGAGCGAAACAGGGCTTGCGCCAAGGCGCGTGAGTTGCCCGACGTAGATCCAGGCAGGCAGAGTTGAGCAAAGGCGTGGAGGCGTCGAAGTCAGGCAAGTTTACCTGGATTTTCTCTGGGCCGAACCCCAAAGGTCCATGTACCCTAATAGTAGATATTTTGGGCCCAAAGTACCTAGATGGGGACTACGTTAAGGCCAAATTCTATACTAGATGGGCACATGGACCCTTAGGGGAAATGTGGGGCAAAGTCCTAACCCTGCTAAAACTCACGGTCTTTCTAGTCTTAGGAGCTCCTCGGGCGTGATCCTTGTTACCCTATAGCCACCCATAGGCCCCTAAGTAGTTCCTTTTTATGGTTTATATTATATGGTTTATGTTTATATTTAGAATCCTATAAGGTAATCCCAAAAAGGAACTGCTTAGGGGCCTATGGGTTTAGCCATGTGCACAATTGAGAGAAAGAAGAATAAGACTCAAGACTGTCTGGTTAACGGGGTTAGGGTTTAGGGCTACCCAAAAACTGTGAGCCCCCCCAAGAAACACTTCTGAATCCGAAGAAGTTGTCAGGGTGTAGATTTTGATCTTGACTGTAAACCCTAAACCGCCCAACTCCTCCTAGAAGCAGGTAAACACGCCACTAGCCTGTTGCAGACCTTTACCTTTCATGTGCAGCATCCCGAAAAACTCAACACCTGACACTATGCGACTAAGAGTCCATGTCAAGCTATGTACTCCCCATAAGCATTAAAAAACCTTAAACCCAATGGACCTCAGCCCCAATCACTATAGACCTTAAACCCTCACTCCAACGAGGGGCGTCTGCCCCTCCTTGGATGAGAATCTCCACCACCTCCGGCCGACAGAGCGTGGCGCCGCGATTCAGCGCGGTCGACCTTAACACAAAAGGCAACAAGAGATTGCAACACCTCAGTTGCATGAGAGAGTGGCCTTACATCATAATCATATCACGTCCCACTAAAATTTCGGATATCTGTCTGGCACTTTAAGGAATTTGGGAGGTTTCGGAGTCTCTTGAATCACCATTCCAGGTTTGACGGGGCTCTCGCCCCCAAACTGGACACGATTTGCAACCCGAACAGCACCCTTGATCTCAGCTCTCACCTGAGTCCTTAGGTCGGCTCTTGGCTATCGGCAGTTAATGCCCAAAGGGTCCTAAGTACCAATGTAGTTTAATGTAGGGCTTCTATCTGACTATAGTAGGAATTATGTACTTTTGTGGTTTGGGAAAGCATCCCCCCCATAACGGTACCTAGGACCCTTTCGGAGGCATTTCAGGGCCTTGGAGCTTTGGTCCGTGGAGACTCGAAACATCAACTTACACATCGCACACCCGATCCGATGTCTAACTGCTTGGTCCAGGGTTTAGGATTATAGGGTCGGTGTTTCTAGAGTTGTCAAGTTGTGGGGCTTCAAGGTTTAGCTTTAGGGCTTTAGGATTAAAAAGGTATCTTAGGCCCCCCAACTACCCTCCAAAAAGACCCTCAGTACCCACCATTACCCTTAGCATCGAAGGACTCATATTTGAGGGCTTTTGGGCCCAAAGACCCTATTATATAAGGCTTTTGGGCTATTTTGATGCGAAGGGTTAGGGACCATAAGGGCTCTATTGCAAGGCCCTGAGAGGCTCCTCCGGGATAAGGATTTGGGTTTTTAGGGTTTAGGGATTAGCCTAAACCCTAAATCCTAAACCCTGAACCCTAAACCCAAAGCTGTTCAGGGTTTAGGGTTTAGGGTTGCGAACTTAACGGTGTAGAGTTTAGGGAGCTGGGCTGAAACGGCCTGGCCCAAAGAGATGCAAAGCCGGAAACCCCGGGCTGATCACAGAAATGGTACGGTAGTAATTAATAGTAAAATAACTAAGTAGTACTGTAATGACCGGGTGGCAGTAACAACCGCAATGGTATGTAATAGTAGAATGAGAGACTCCACGTTAGGCTTAGGAGGCTTAGTGTTTTGACATAGCTTCTCATTCCCCCGAGGGTCCATATATACTACGATTATGGAACTAAGCAATATAAACAATGGTCTGTTGGGACAATGGTAGTGCAAAACCCTAAACCCAAAACCCCTAAACCCCTAAACATGCCTAAACCCTAAGCCTAAACCCCACACGCTTTGAAACCCTAAACCCCTCAACCCCACAGGCTCTTAAACCCTAAACCCCTAAACCCTAAACCCCTAAACCCCAACCCCTAAACCCCACAGGCACCCTCTGGGTTCCCTCGTTGAGGCACCGGCCCATCAATGCTGGAAGCGTGGTTCGTTTGAGCTCCAGCGCTCACCTGCTGCTTCGGTGATTTCAAGCTCGAGGCTTCAAGGGTGTAGGGGTTAGGGTATAGGGTATAGGGGTTCAGGGGTTTAGGGGTTTAGGGTGTAAGGGCTTTTTGGGGCAGCAGAATTTCCTTTTAGGGATTTAGGCTGATTTAGGGTTTAGAGTTGAATTAGGGGTTTGGGGTTTAGGGAATCAGCACTTCTGAACGCTGAGACAGGGTTTGGGGACTTAGGGCACTATCGCCTTCGTTTGGCCCGATGTTTCTTGGTTGCGGAACGTCTGCTAGTTCAAGGTATGGAGGGTTGGGTTTAGGCTTGCGGTTTCAGGACGGAGCGGAAGGAAGGACTGGGTGTTCGCAGGGTCGAGTTCGGACTGGACTTTGTCAGCGAGATGCAGCGATGACTTAGCATCGAGCCTGCAACCAGCAAGCCCAACAACGACGGTTTAGGGTTTAGGGTTTATAGGTTTTAGGTTTTAGGCTTTAGGCTTTAGGGTTTAGGGTTTAGAAACTCCTACCTCACGCGACACGAAGAACCCCCAAACCGTAGACACCCTGTCGAAGAAGAGGTGCAGTGATGAAGGTCAAATCCGAAAACCCGAACTCGGGAACCCTAAACCCTTAACCCTTGACCCTAAATTCCCAACTCCTAAACCTTACTATTCAAAACTCATTATAATCAACCCCCAGACAAATAGTGCTGGGATGCCCTCTACATTACTCTCTTAAGGATAGCGGCTATTGGGTTTCCAACTCTTGGGCTTCTACTATAGCGCGAAGTCCTACAACCCAAATCACAGCACAGCCCTGACTGCCACAATCCCACCGAGTTCCCCGCCAACAGTCGTACGATCTCAGCCATCCCTGCCTGAACAAAGGCCGCAGCACTCCCGCTTCGAGATTCTGACTATCTTTTTCGTAGCGCTTGAGGGATTATCTACAGAAAACACGACCGACTAGTTCGCTTCCAGGATCAAAGGGGGTGGCAGAAAACCGAGAACACAGCGAATTAGAAGGCTGTAGTATACCCATAGTCTCCATTGTAGTTCCTTTTTGGGGCTACCGAAAAATTATAGAGTCCTTAATATACAACCGCTTAAACCTAAAAAGGAACTACAATGGAGACTAGATTGACTGGAGGTATGTTCTTTTCGCCGCTGTCTCTCCAAATGACCTGCGCAGTGTCATAATGTTGTGGCACGGTGAGGAGCTCATCACACCGCTCAAAAGCAGACAAGGAAAGTCATTAGGGGTTAAGGTTTGGGTTCACACAGGGTTTAACAGGGTTTAGGGTTCAGGGTGTTGTTAAAATTATTATGAGTACAATCATGGTAATTCCTATCCCGAAGTAGCTGACAAGTGATCACAAGTGGAACTCACCAGGTCGCCAAGTGTCTCGCTTCGAGACAGGTCTCATGACTGATTGCACAAAACTCAGCTTGACATCCCATGCGTATTTACATGGAGGCCTCTTTTACTTGCGGAAGATTACACTATAAGTATCTATGGGCTGTATGATAATATTGCTACTTACGAAGTCTTCTTTGCACTCCAGCTCCCCAAATGCTGAGGCCCTAAACCCCAAGGGCACGATCACACCCCGATGGCCCGACGGTTGATGATCTAAATCCTGCACTACCTTAAGGAAGCTAAACTATGGGAATTATGGCATATTCCTTCTCATTGTGCAATGCTAGGATTTGAGATCATCAACCGGAGGTAAGGCCAGACCCTTGAGCAGCCCCAAATCTCCTCAAACAAACCCTACGTCCTAAACCCTTCTAGGCCCCAGAAGCATCCGCCCTAACGCACGAGTACGTGCACCCAAGCCCTCATGTAGCCCTAAACACCCAAAGGCCTGGCAAATTGAAGCCTTAAACGGCAACACCCTAGTCCCCAAATAAGTAAACCCTAACCCCTAAACCCTAAACCCTAACCCCTAACCCTAAACCCTAAACCATACCCCCTAAACCCTAAAAGGCCTCACAGGCCAGGGCAAGTGGCCAGATGCCCCACATGTCGGCAATCTCCTGCACTGCGAGGGATGGGTTATTTTGCGGTTTAAGGCTTAGGCTTTCAAGTTCAGGTGTTAGGGGTAATGTAGGGGCCTGAATAATTAGAATAGGGTTTTGCGGGGCTCCTTATTATAATTATAGTATAAGATACCCCCAAACCCTATTCTAAATATTAAGGCCCCTATATTAAGGTCAATACCAAGAAAAGCGGCAGCAATTGCAAATTCGAGATCGCACACTGCTGCATGCCCACAAGTGAGATCAATCTATAGCAAATGCAGATGTCTCGCTTCTTGGAATGTGTTCACGTTTCCAGGACTTGCCAGTGTCAGATGGAACGGCTTGTGGTTTTGCCTCGTCTTAAACCCATAGGCTCCATTGTAGTTCCTTTTTGTGGTTTATAGTTAGAACCCTATAAGGTAGTCCCAAAAAAAACTACAATGGAGCCTATGGGAAACTATGTTGTTGACGGACTTTCTCTTGGAGCTCGCCTGCCACAGTCGAAACAGGACTACATATATCAGGCACCCTAAACCCTACAGTAGAAGCCCAAAAGCTGGAAACCCAACAGCCTCAAGCCTCATAAGAGTACTGTATAGCGCATCCGGTTTCCAACTTTTTGGGGGGTTCACTATAAACCCTAAACCTTCAACCCCGAAGGACTCAGGGGGCTTGCATTTGTGACTTAGCTGTGTTCATCCTCCAGAGGGTCTGGATGTTGAAGTTGTGTGCAGCAACAACTCAACAAACATGGCCACAGACAGCACACTTTCACCAACTTGCACTGTTCGTGGCCCGAGCACTCTAGGGCCTTCTAACATCCCTACCCATGGGCCCCTAAGTAGTTCCTGTTTATGGTTTTTATTTAGAATCCTGTAAGGTAATCCCAAAAAGGACCTACTTAGGGGCCTATGGGTAGACCACCAA
>CAJNJA010009761.1:3060-14605 GCA_905231915.1 Symbiodinium necroappetens | reverse complement strand
AGGTACTATTTACAGACTTTCGACCCGAAAGGTAGGTAATATTTGTATACTTGGAGCCCTAGGGGAAGAAGGGCCAATACTATTCTTTGGGGTCCTTATTATACTATAATATACCCCGAAGAGGGTTGTAGGGCCCATTATACTAGAGTTATAAGAAGGACCCCCCCCAAAAAAAAATAAAATAAAATAGTGTTGGTCAGTATTGGTAATTCTTTAGGCCCCTACATTACTCTGGGTTTAGGGTTTCGGCTTTCTTCGAGGTTTACATGATATTTAGTGAGCTGTAGGGTGCTGGGGTTTAGGGTGCCGGGGTGTTTGAAATCAATCAGTATACTGATGTCTGCAGTTGCCAGCCTTATTGCAGCGACTACTAAGTCCCTTGATCCTGCAAGGAGGGTTTTAGGGCAAAGTTCGTCAGGGGCATTCGCGACTCTGTTGACTCTGCTGGGGTCGGGTGCACCCTTTTCCCCCGTTGTTGATTCTGGCTTGTCTTAAGAGTTCAGGACCCCCCTTCAAAGCCCTAAGCCCTAAAACCCTGAACCCAAAATCAAAATCCCAAAGGTTTCAGGCGAACTGGAGCCTTGAACCCCGCGTTGCTATCGGATGCTGCTGACGCGCAGGAAGTCACCGGGCGGCGCGGCAGAGCGAAGTACATAAACCCAGCAACCATTTAAAATCCGCCATGGCGGAAAACGGAATTGAATCTGTACCCATGGGCTCCATAGTATTTCCGTTTTGTGGTTTCTATTTAGGATCCTTTTTAGGTAATCCCACAAAGGAACTGCTATGGAGCGTATGGGTAGTTGCAGAAACTGCGAGACTTCAGCAGACTCAGAGGATTCCAAGCGACAGGCCCGCAGTTGTCCACCCAGAGACTCCAAAACCCCTTAATTAAGGAATATACCTTAAACTATAATAAGAACCCTAATAAGATTTAAGGTATATTCCTTAATTAAAGGGTTTTGGAGGCTCTCGGCACCCTTTTCGAAAAGTTTACGTAGGGAGACACGCCAACAGCCCCGAACAGGGCCTTGGGGAACCCTCAACCCTGAACATCCAAACCCCAAACGGACCTCAAACTCTTTGGGGCCATTTATTTATCCCAGAGGGTCCATAAATCCTACTATTATGGAGTTAGGTCCCAAAAGACCCATCCCGATTACGACTTTGGGGACCTAATTCCATAATAGTAGTATATATGGACCCTCTTGGTATTGCTTTTAAGGGTTCAACTTAAGGAACCTTAAATGCAGAGGGGAAAGCTTGAAGCCGAGGCTCAGATACCCGCCCTCAAAGGGAATTATACGATATATTCATATATGATACCCGCACAAAAGGAACTGTAAGGAACGATAATCCTTCAGTTATAGAAGGATTCTGTTTCTGATTTAAGGTTATAGAGTTTAGGGTTCGGGATAAGATATTTGCAGCGGTTCTTGCGAGGCTGCATCAGTTGCGGCCGCGAATGGCTCCAATCTAGGTGACTCTAAGCCACATGGCTGCTTTGCGGGCTTACCAACAAGCTCTGGTGATTATTTGGGCTTTAGGATACAGGGGTTAGGATATTGGGGCTTGTGGTGTAGAGCTAGAGGTTTAGAGTTTAGAGCAGGGTTTATGACTCGCATTCTAGCTGTTCCACTGCCCGCGCCAGGCAGGAAGGAGAGCTCATGGCTCGGAATTAGCTATTGCAGTGCCCTGATTCATAAAGTACTTTCCGGCCTCTTTATCGAGATCGCAGTTCACAACCCTCCTGCTGGAAGGGGTCTAGCCATGAGGGCTACATCACGGATCCAGGGCTGCGAACCGTTTAAGATTTGGGCGACCTGATGCGACGAGGCAGGAGACAGGCCTCAGTTGCTAGGGGACTTAGGGTTTTGGGTTTAGGGTTTAGGGTTTGGGACCGCATCTACTCAGAGTTTCCCTGAACGGACCTCTCCGCGGGTTTGGGGTTTGAGGATTTCGGGCTTGAGAGGCTTCGCTTGTCTTTGATTCTGGACTGCAAGATCCCTATAGCTGAAACCCTGAAACCCAAACCTGAAGCCTCTACGACTCTATGAGTCCCAAACCCTTCTGGAGATTCCGCCCTCCTCGATATCAAAACACATAGACCCTTGAAATAAAAAGGACCCTAGCATCTTAAACCCGGAACTGAAGCCAAGGTCGACACCTGCCCTCTGCACGCTGATCCACGAGGTGCCAAGAAGACCCCTCTGAAACCTGACATTTTGTGTATAACGATTTCCTCTATTTTATGATGTATTCCGATAATGAAAGTAAGGTCGCCTATAACGGCACACATTGACGGGGCGCGGGTCGTTTCGTCCTATGCACTCTACTTTTTGACTCATCTACCGGGCCTCCCACCCAGGATCCTACCAAGGGGTATCCCCTTAGAGATAGGGTTTAGGGTTTAGGGTTTAAAACGGAATCTAGGCCTCACCTGCACTACCCGGTCACTACCCCTTTGCACCAGTCGGGTCGCTCGCATAGCTTCACGGGATGCTGGACAACCTAGAAAACGGTGAAAATAGGATTAAAGCGCGCCCACATAATGCTTTCTCTATCGGCTGCGATTCCTTTGAGGGGTTACTGTTGTATTGACCTGGCATGAACCACGAGAGCGACAGCACTACGACGACGATGGAGCCGAATCTTTTGCGATCCCCGAGGTGATTTATCAAGGGTTCCAGTTACAGAGGTTGCCTTCTAGGTTGCTATGTTGATTTGCTCGCTCTTTTTTCTCAGTGTTAGTTGCTCGCTCGGTGTCCGGCTTACAGGGATGGCGAGCCCAGTTACGAGACCTACAAAGATTACAAAGCCAGAAATATAGTATATTTGCAGGAAACCCAAAAACTTATCCTCCTGCTGTGCCTGGTCCCTGCTTGCGAGGTCGAGCAATGCAGTCGTCAATACGGGCTTCGTGGTGCCGTTGAGGCGCAGCTAACTGGCAGTCGTGTTGGGCTTCCGATGGTTGATGCTGGTGCTTAAAACCCTACCTTACCTAAGCTGTATTTAGGGTTTAGGGGTTTAGGGTGTCGGGTTTAGGTTGCCTAAGCTGTGCCGGGGCTTCAATGAATCATGTACCCATGGGTACCTTTGCTAGGTGCTCTTGCTAAGTAGAGGTTGTGGCCAAGGATTCGGGTTCTCCTCTTCCTAAACCCCGAAAGCCTGCCAGTGTGGGCGAGTCGAAAAGCTGAAATCCTAAAGCCCTGACACCCGAACACCCTAAACCCAAAGACCTTAAGCCTTAAGCCCCAAAGCCCTAAACCCTACAGCCTTAAACCCTAACCACGAAACCCGAGGCAGGAGATGCTCTAAGCCCAAGCAGGTCAATGCAGGAACCAGGTCAAGATACCCATGGTGCACCATCCGCGCTTCAAGAAAGGGTCCGTTTTTGGAAGCCCCAAAAAAAGCCTGGGAAGAAGAAGCAGCACGGGTTCGTAATCTGGGTCATTACACGCGTAAGGCACCGAAGCCCCGCCCTGCGACACAGAGGTCTCACGACTGTCTCAACCAACAGGGCCCGGCATTTGTGTATGGTATTCTCGAGATTTTCCTTCCACCTATAGTCTCCATTGTAGTTCCTTTTTGGGGTTACCTTTTAGGATCCTTAACATAAAATGGGTTAAACCAAAAAAAGGAACTACAATAGAGACTATAGGCAGAAAGCGATGTTGATTTCTCCAAGAATCTCACCCCATCCTGAACCCTGAATCCGAAATCCTAAACCCCATGAGCCTCCATTTTAACAATAATAATCATAATAGTAATAATAATAGTAATAATAGTAGTAATAATAGTAATAATAATAATAATGATATAGTAATAATAACAATAATAATCATAATATCGAAGCATCACATCAACCCAGGACCCTAAACCCGATAAAACCGCCTAGACCCTAACCTCTGCATCCTAAACTAAGACCTAAATCCTCAGATCCCTCAAACTCTAAACCCCAGATGCTGAACGGTTTAGGGTTTTAGGGTTTAGGGTTTTAGGGTTTTGGGTTTAGGGTTTAAGCTCCGAGCTCTCCGGCAACCCTAGAGGTGCAGCTGGCGAGCGTAGCCCGGTCAAAGGCGGCGCAGAGCAATGGAACAGGCGGAACACTGGTTTAGGGTATAGGGCCGGGTTTAGGGTTCAGGGTTTAGGGTTTAGGGTATGGGGCCGGGTTTAGCCGTGAGAAAATTGAAAAAAGATTTCAGCTTGGTGGCATGCACCCGAAGCCCGTGCTGAAAAAGGGTTAAGGTGAGCTGAGTGGACTTGAAACCCGAAGCATTTCGAAAGGAATCCTACTGAGCCATGAATTCGTAAGATTGAAGACGTCCTACGATTCCCCAAGCCGGGGAATCGAAGTCCGACATCTTCCTATCTTCGCCCAGTTGTGAGCGTTGACATCTCTACTTTTCACACTGCTATACTTCCATATTTGGAAGTATGTTGATGGGGTCATAGGTAAATAGCGCTGACCCTAAACCCTAAAAAAGCCCTAAACCCCAAACCCTAATTTTCTTGCTTACTAGCCCTAGCTACTCTGTCCCCTCCTGCTCGAATTCAAAACCAAGCCCTTACGATAAACCCTAAACCTATAGACCGTACATCCTAGGCCCCAAGCCCCTGGAACGGTGTAGCACCCATACACAACCGTCAGAAGGAGCCCCTAAAGATCACTGTATAAGGGAACCTTAGATCCAAAGCCCTGGCAGGTCCTGGGCGGCAGTCCGCAGCCCAAGAGCTCTTGATGAACTCCTTTACCGATCTCGTCAGGCGCTTTATGGGGCAGGGTTTGAGGTTTAGGGTTTGGGGTTTCGGGTTGCAGTGTAGGCTATACAAAGCCGGGCTTCAGGGTTTACAGGTTTCACTGATCGCATCAGGCTCTGTGTTCGGGGGTCGGTGAGCGTTTCGGGTTCAGATGCTAATAGGTTAGGGTATCTAGGACTGGTAGGGTTTTTAGGGTGTTGTGGTCTACCGTTTGAATTTAAGGTCTGGGCTGTTTAGTAGAGACGTTGGTATTTAGCGAAGGGTGTTATAGGATTCTTCACGGGTTTCTTTCAAGCTCTGTAAGGTCTTGGCGGTGTAGTTGGTATATAGGATGTGTTACGAACGAGGTTTTCGGGGTATAGAGGGAGATACTTGTTTTATGCTGATGATTAATTTTCAACTGGATATTTGTGTTTTGTGGGGAATTCCAACCCCGCCGCAGTATATGTCTTTTGATCCGGTCGTACAGGATCCTATGTTTTTTGAACTTTGTTCGAGTTTAACACAAGGAACAGGCTTCTTGCACACCCTAAACCCGAAACCCCTAAACCCTAAAACGAAGGAACAGGCTTCTTGCAAGTTTTGCTTTGGCAGTAGAAGCTCCTTCCGGGTGTCAGGACCCCCAAACCCCCCAAGCCCCCAAAAGACCCTGAGAACTAAAGCCTACAACAACACAACAAAACCCCGTAAAGGAACCCTGCAACATGATAACAAGGGCCCCTGAAAAGAAGCGATATCAGAACCCTACGTGCAAGTCGAAACCCAAACACATGGGTAGTTCTCTAAATTAGGGTCCCTTTTGAGGCCCCGAATATAGTACGGCACCCTTATAAAAGGGCCCCCCAAAGGGACCCTAATTTAGAGAACTACCTATATGGATTCGGGTTGAGAGGGGTATCGGCGCCGTTTCCGTTGACTTTTCAGGCTGCTCAGCCCCAAGCCCGAAGATTCTCGCGAATAATAGGTTTTTGGGGTTTAGACGAACCTTCTGAAATCTTCAAAAACCCAAGCCTTGATCACAACCTTGAAGCCTTAAGCCCTAAGCCCCAATATCCCTGAAACCCCAAGCCCAAAACCCTAAAACCCTAAAGCCCTAGAACCCTAACCCCTAAACCCTAAAGCCCTAAACCCCAAAACCCTAACCCCAAAACCCTGAAACCCTAAACCCCAAAACCCTGAATTCCAAAGCCCGCGCCAGGCAGCTGCCAGCCGAGGAAGGCGCCCTGCCCAAAGCATCCAAGGCCACTGAGCCCAGATGCTCGGATCGACCCTTCTACTGGGGGTTCCTTTTAATTTTAGGGGTTCCAGAAGTTAAAGGGTTAGGGTTTAGGGGTTTTGTAAGTCAAGGTTTCCTTTTAAGGGTTCTATAAGTTGAAAGGTTTAGGGTTTATGGGGGTCCTTTTAATTTAAGGGCTCCTATAGGTTTAGGGTTGAGGGGTTCCTTTTCAGGGTTCTATAGGTTAAGGGTTTAGGGGTTCCTTTCAGGGTTCTGTAAGCTAAGGGTTTAGGGTGTAGGGGTTCCTTTTACGTGCTCTATAAGTGCAGGTGGACATGTCTTTTCTATGCACGAAGCTTCGTACTTCATGCAATGATCCAGGGCAACATCATGTATTCAATGGCGATATCACAGTATAGAGAGCCATACATGTATGTATATATATATATATGTATACACATTTCTTTTTTTACTTGTAGATTTGTGTTTATATCATATAGTTTTCCGTCCAGAGTATCGCTCCAGTTCTTTAGAGAACCGCTGTTGGAGTTTGGAGGTTTGGGGTGTTTTGATGCTGGGTGCTTGGAGGAACATATTTCCCGCCTTAGGAACCCCAAGCCGCTGACGAAGAAGTCTAAATAGATAGCATCCACATGCCCTTCACGCTCCTCGCTGCATGACACTATCCCTAAACCCTAAACCCCTAAACCCCTAAACCCTAAACCCCTAAACCCCTAAACCCTAAACCCTAAGCCCTAAGCCCTAAACCCTAAGCGCTAAACGCTAAACCCTAAGCCCTGAGCCCTAACCCGACGCTGATCGTCGACCCGCTCAGGATCATTCTGAGAGTTACCCGAAACCCTAAACCCTAATCATGCCTGCCTGAGGAGAAGACCTGAAACTTTGCTTGGTCTTCTCCGGAAGCTCGGATGACTCGCGGGAAGTATTCGGATTTAGGAGGTGCGTTTAGGGTTTAGGGGTTTAGGGTTTAGGGATTAGGGTTTAGGGTTTAGGGCTCAGGGCGATCCTTCCCGGAGGCACTGAAATGGTGCTTGGGATTATTTTAAATCTTTGGGGCTTTCTCCTGTAAGGGTTTTTATGCTGGGTGTACCATATAATTATAAGGGATTAGGTTTTCGGGTATTGATTTGAACGGCTAGCAAAAACGTCCCTTTCTACTCCCGACATGAGTACGGAGTACATGGCACCCGTCTACACAGCCCTGTTCTCTACACTGAGGAAACAGAATCCAGCAGTGTTTCATATACCCAAAATCCTAAAACCCTAAACCCTAAACCGTATGGATTCCATGTTTTAAGGCCTGCTCAGATCAGCCCTTGTATAAGTTCCAGGCTTTTCGGAGGCTTGTTTGGGAGGCCCGCGACTGCAAAACTCAACCAGGGGCATGAGGGTGTCAGGGTTTAGGGTTTAGGGTGTTCGCTGGCACACAATCCAAGCCCATGCTGAAAAGGGTGATAGGGTTTAGGGTTTTAGGATGTTAGGGTTTAGGGTGTAGAGGTTCTAGGATACTTTGGGATGACTATTCCCTTGTTCTCGTGGTCGCCCAATGAGGAACAGAGCAAAAAGGACAACAGCCACTATCTTGTTCTTCTTCCCATTCTTCCCTTGTTCGCAAGAGGACTATACTGTAGGTTTCTGGTTCTAGCTATGGGTCTTTAGTCTGTGAACGCATGCCGGGAGCTTTCATAGCCGCCTGCTACTCAGATCCTAAGCATGAGTTTAGTCAGTACTACGTAGCCCCAACGACGGCTTGGGGTCCAGCGTTTAGTCTTTGAGGGTGACGGCTGTCTCTCGTGCCGATAAACCCTAAACCCTGGAGCCTACGGCTAAGAGCATAGTCTGTCTATATATATATATATACATAAACGTACATTATATATATATATAGACATACACACACCGACATATCACCAGCATATTCTTGCTATGCTTATAACCCTATTCAACGTATTTGTCAATGCCTTTGGTCGTGGAAGCCCCAGAGTTGGCAGCAAAGCGCGGGTTCGCCGTTTGGTTCTGGGCCTGCGAGTGTTTCAGGGTTTAGGGTTTAAGGGGCGTAGGTGTTTAGGGGTTTAGGGTTTCGGGGTTTAGGGGTTTAGGGGTTCAAGGGTTTAGGGTTTAAGGGTTTAGGGGTCTAGGGTTTAAGGGTTTAGGGTTTACCTCCCCGCGATCTGCCTTTCAGTGGTTTGAGGAACTGGATTTTTTTGTGTTGGGTAGTTTCACAACATTCTTTGACAGCAAAAGGCTTCAGGGTTCAGGGCTCCAAACACCAAAATGCCCTAAAACCTAACCTGGAACGCTACACCGGAAGCTCCCTGACCCAGGAAAACGGACTGCCGGCGAGGGAGCTTTTATCTCGGCGCCTTTGCTTGAAGAAGCGGCAGCCCCTTAGAAATCCTAAACCCTAAGGGCCATGAGTGTCAGTAAAAAACCCTTACCTCAACATTTTGGGGATCCCACAGACCTGGGATCCAGGATCGTTCGGGCCGACAGAAGCGATTGCCTGCTCTAGGGTTCTTTGGAGACCTTGGGCTTGTCAGTCTTAGGGTTCGAATGCAGCTTTGGGGTCGGGTTTAGGGTTTAGGATTTAGGGGTTTAAGGTTTACGCTTTAGGGTGTAGGGGTTTAGGGGTTTACGCTCTCACAACTCGGACATGCCAGGCGAGTTTTCCATAGGTGCAGGTCGGCGTGAAACTAAGGGGTTTAGGGTTCAGGGCTTAGGGGCTGGATTGCTGTCAGATCTTGCCTGATCTTTTTAAGATCGAAATGCATAAGGGGAATCTTGGTCGAACACATCAGCCCTACATGCTAAACTGGGGATCAAAGCATCTGAATCACTGAACAGGTGTTCGGGCTTTGGTGGGCAAGGGCTTTGGATGTCGAGAAGGCTTTGAGATTTAGAAGACTAAAGACTTTGGGTTAGGGATAGGCTGGCCCGCCCACGCATGCAAATGCCTGCGCAGTAATTTCAATCTCAGTTGGATAGGGGCAGTA
This sequence comes from Symbiodinium necroappetens, assembly GCA_905231915.1. NCBI lineage: Eukaryota > Dinophyceae > Suessiales > Symbiodiniaceae > Symbiodinium > Symbiodinium necroappetens. Next base: position 5,614 of record CAJNJA010009761.1, on the reverse strand, counting down.
ATTTCAAGCAGCTTGACTTGGTACTGTAAACCTTTTATTTGAACCTAGACTCCCTAAACCCGAAACCCGAAACCCTAGAAGGTGAAATTGGTACGGTAAACCTTTTTTTGGACCCCAGACTCCCTAAAAACCCGAAACCCCCTTAGAAGGTGAAAATGTGGCAGCGATCTGTCTCGCCGGTGAAGAGTGAGAGGCAACCACTTAGCTCTTAACCCCCCCAAACCCCCAAACTCTTGTAGAACGTTTCTAGATGATAGATCCCTGACAGGACGACGAAACGCATAAGCCAAGGTTTCCGACATCCTCTCCACGCCGCGGGACGCCTTTTCGCCCCTGTCGCCCGCCCCTCACGCGGCCGAAGAAGCAGGAGGTCTCTCTGAGAACCGAAGAAGTGGCTGTGTTAGGGTTGAGGGATTAGGGTTTAGGGCAGTTTAGGCTTGATTAGGGTTTAGGGCAGTTTCGGGTTGTGGGATTAGGGTTTAGGGCAGCTTAGGGTTGAGGGATTTCAAGGCGATGAGGGTTTTGGGGGCTTTCTGAGAAGCCACAGTGGCTGTAGGGACCAGGGTTTAGGAGAGCTGAGAGGTTCAGGGGCTACGGTTTAAGGATTAGGGCTTAAGTATTAGATTCGGGTGGTTTAAACCCTAACCCTAAACCCTCAACCCTAAACCCGGAAACCCTAATCCCTAAACCCCTAAACCCTAAACCAAAACCCTAAACCCCAAGTTGTCGGGTTTAGGGTCTCAGGCCAAGCCCAGGCAGAAAGGGCCTCCCTGAGAACCGAAAGTGGCTGCAGGGTTTAGGGTTTAGGGTTGCAGAGGGCTTTACGGGGTTCAGGAAGCATTGGTGAGGTTTGCGGTTTATGCATTTTTGGTTTCCTTTCATGTTAGGTGTTCTGTTTGGAAGTGATTGTAGTGCTCGTAGTAGAGCTTTTGCTGGATAAACAAGTCAATAACTGAACAAATTAGTACATGCACATGCGCACACAGATATATATATATATATATGTGTGTGTGTATGTATATATATATATACATACATTTATATACATATGTACACACACACACCTATATAGATAGATATATATATATATGTAGATGTCTATGTATGTGTGTAAGTAAGTAAGTAAGTAAGTAAGTAAGTAAGTAAGTAAGTAAGTAAGTAAGTAAGTAAGTAAGTAAGTAAGTAAGCAAGCAAGCAAGCATGGATGTATGTATGTATGTATGTATGTACACATGTATGTATATATGTATGTATGTATGTATGTATGCACGTATGCATGTATGCATATGAGTATATGTATGTGTATGTGTATGTATATATATATGTGTGTGTGTGATTATATATGCACATTTTTGTGCACTGACGCACGTACACCTAACAGGCATACATATATCCATACATACCTACATACATACATACATACATACATACATAGTTACATACACACATATATACATATATGCATATATACATATATACACATATGCATATACTTGTATATATATATACATCTATATATATATATATGTATGTATAAATACATAAACAGATGTATACATGTATATGTATGTATATATACATATGTATGTAAACATATATACAAATATACACGCATTCAAGCACACACATACACTCGTCGACAAAGTAACAAAACCCTGACCCTCTTACGTAAAAGAATTGAAACCCTACAGAAACTTGATCTAGGCAACGCAACCCACAACCTCGAAGGCTAACCTTCAGTTCTCCGAAGACTTGCTGGACAAGGAAGCCTATAGAGTCCACAGAAGACCGACCACCCTCATAAGGTCTTGATCGCAACCCATATAGAAGGTCAGCGCGCCTCCTTTTCCTTTTTACACGTACAGGGCGTTATCGTGTGTGTGTGTGTGTGTGTATGTTTTGCAGATAGCGGGTGTTATCGTATGTTTTGAAGAGTGATTTTGCGTTTTTTGGCACATAAAAGTCCAGCCGCCTCTCCCACATGATGCACAGCATTCATGTCCCAACCATGATAACGTCCACCCAGACCCCATCCACTTTCGCAGAGCATCCATGTCCCAACCATGATAGCATCCACCCAGACCCCATCCGCTTCTGCAGGGCATCCATGTCCCAACCATGGTAACATCCGCACAGACCCCATCCGCTTGCCAACCATGATAACGTGTATCGGTCTCTTCGGCGCTTGAAGTTGCATAGGTTCTGACTGCTGGAAGGATTAGTTTTCGAAGACTCCCCAAATAGCTTATATTTACAAAGTCCCACGCCTGCAACGAGAAATGAAGTGCAACGCAGCCCAAAGCACCCGTGAACAAAAACAAAAATGCGTTTACCATATAGAAGCAGTATTTACCCTAAACCCTAAACCGTCACGCCGACCACGTACCATTGACCTCGCCTGGCATGTCCGAGNNTCCGAGTTGTGAGAGCGTAAACCGTTATACCAAGCCAGCCCAACGAGGCTTGCAAACGAGGATTCACTCGGCCCTGATGCGTTTGCGCTTTATGGTCCTGCTTCCTTGGAGCTCAGGCCTTAAAACCCTAAACCCCTAAA
>CAJNJA010009759.1:0-14344 GCA_905231915.1 Symbiodinium necroappetens | reverse complement strand
TTAGGGTTTAGGGTTCAAGGTTCAGATTTTCGGTCTTAGGGTTTAGGGACCTGACCTAGATTTCCTGATCATAACTATAGTTTTTTAATGTGCCCAAGCCCTATCCTAGCTGTTGAAACCGTATAGTCAACGAGGTAAATACCACAAAACGGCCTAAAAAAGGGTGCTCCTATAGGGACCTTGATCATTACAAGATGGTGTTGGCCGGGTTTTGCGGTATACGCTACTATGATTCCCATAATTTTCTTAGGGAGCCCTGAGGCCTACCCCCCAAGCCCTTGCTGTTTTAACTTCTCAGGCTTCTACAGTACCGGCTCTGTCCTGCTGCACACTCGTTCCAAAATTGCCCAATGCCCAAAGAATCAACACCTAAATCCCCGAACCAACCCCCCGAAGCCCGAAACCCCAAATCCTAAGCACTAAACCCGAAACCCCAAACCCTAAACCCTAAACCCCTACACCCCAGAAGCTAAGAGATTGAGGTCCCGACCTTCTCGGAGCTCGCCTGTGGTCACTTCCACACCCTGGCTCGGTCGAGCACCGGGGAGGTGGGTCTTGGGGGCTTTGGGGCTTTAGGGTTTTAGGGTTTAGGGTTTAGGTTTTAGGGGGGGTTTTGCCCGACAGAGTCTGAGCAGTCATGGGTTTGAGGTGTTTAAGGCTTACAGTATGGTTTAGGGGGTAGACTTTAGGGGTGTAGGGTTTTCGGGTTTGGAGGTTTGAGAGTTTACAGTGTAGATTTTGGGTCAAGGGGTTTAGGGGCCTAGGGTTAAATCGTCGAAGCAGTCAGTTGAGTGCTTGGCGAGACTGAGCCGCGTGGAGGATCCTTAAGACACTTAAAAACTCAGGATGAAATACCGGAGTCTGAATAGTTCTACTGTAAGCTTACCTATACCCTAATATGTTTCAGCACCCTTTTCGCATCATTCCAAGGCCCCTATATCAGCGTTTGGCTTCGGGATAGGCTTTTCTCAGCTAGCTTCAGGAACCCGCCGCAAGGCCAGTTATCATCCGTTATCCGCAGGGGCCTGACTCAGGAGGGTCATTGGCTTGCGGGCAGTTCTGGTATTATTGACTTGACAATATCTCATGGCCACATGATGCGGCGCAGTTGTAGAACTACTTACAGTCGTGCCCGTCCGAAGTAGCCTGCGCCTGTGTTTACCCCAGCCCAATTTGGTTCCTGAGGAGACCTTTCTGCGCTGAGAAAATATGAGCAATCTATCAAAAGTACTGCCCGCCCTAAACCTAAACCTCATCTCCAGCCTCGAGTGAAAAGGGCTGTGAGAGATGGATTTGGCTCCTTGCGCCTTAAGGAGGTGTTGACGACTCGTAGCACAGGAGCTTCGATGATTTTCGACATCATTCCTGCGCCGTTAGATATGAGAGCTCTTTGACGAAAGAATCGAAACACTCAGAATTCAAGAACGAGTCGGAATGATCGGGAGAGCAGAGCGAGTAGAAGACAACGGCCGGGAGTTCAGTAGGGCGTTTTGACCAAGGAGCCCCCCAATGCTTCTGGTAAACCCAACAGCGCTAACATTTTTACTCCCTGAAAGGCTGAATCCTGGACCCGAATGCCTAAACTTCAAAATTATTAAGACCTCCACATTATGCTGAACAATGAACCCTAAACCCTAAACCCCTAAACCCTAAATCCCCACCCTGAGACCCCTAAACCCTACACCCTTAGAGCCGAGACCTGATATCCAAAGCTTCCTGGAGCCCTAGACATAGAGCACTTTTCAGCGTAAACCCTAACCCCTTTAATCCCTAAAACCCTAAACCCTAAAACCCTAACCCTAAACCTTAAAACCCTAAACCCTAATCCCTAAACCCTAAATCCTAAGCCCTTAAACCCTAAACCCTAAACCCAAAAGCAGGTAGGGGCCCGAGGATCGTAAGTACGGTTGGTGATATAAACCCTGCATTACCCATGGTCTAAGGTTTAGGGTTTTAGGGTTAAGGGCTTTGGGCTTAGGGTTTAGGGGCTTTGGGTTTAGGGGTTAGGGTTTTATGCAACCCTACACAACCCCCAAGCACCCTGTACTCGCAGAAACACAACCTACGACGAGAGGGCCCCAAGAGCCTCGATCTCCGAGCCACGCCTTTGCCTTGAGATCTTCGTTTGGGGCGCCAATGGCGAGTCACAGCTCGGACTCCGAGGGAGTGTCAGGGATTCGTTTATAGTTTTTTTTTTTTTTGTTGGGAGGGGGGCTGTGAGGGGTTTAGAGGGTTGTGCTGCAAGAGGCGCTGCTGAGGGCTGTAAGGGTGCTTTTGAGTTTTGTAGGGTCTCTGGAAGAGCATGCAGAAGGGCCTCCGAAGGCTTCTGTAAGCTAGGTCTCTGCAAGAGCATGCAGAAGGGCCTCCGAAGGCTTCTGTAAGCTAGGGGTTTTCGAGGATCTATGGCTTGGTTTCTGAGATGCAACTGGACTTCCGTAGGAGGTTTGGGGTTTGGCTTGGCAGATTCATGGTAGGTGGAGGGATCCAGAGCTTCGGTTCGGAAGATGAGCATGGGGTTCTGGGTTCCGTCTGGTGGATCTAAGGCCTGGGCTTCGAGGAGGATGCTGTGATACTGCCTTGCCCTGCGCCATACACTGTACCATACACTCATGGTCCCAAGTCCCTCGACCCGAAAACCCCAAACCCCTAAACCTCAAGGCCCTATGCTCTAAACCCTGAACCCCTAAACCCCTAAACCCTAAACTCCCTAAACCCTCGTCGTTGGATCTTGCGCTTCACTGAGGCTGGGGCTGGGGGCAGACAATGCAGACGAGGCTTTCGTGTCAGCTCCCTGCAAGGCCGATGGGAGCCTTCAGGGGCCTCTGTGCCCCGAAGAGAGCCTATCTATGGTATATTATAGTATGTTATAGTATGTTATAGAATATTACAGTTTAGTATAGTCTGTGCTAGTATATTATAGTTTATGCTTGTATGTTATAGCCCATCTTAGGATGAATGCGGTGTTCATGGTATGCAGCAATACTGATGGAATGCCTGTAGATACGCTCCTACGCTATATGAGTCTTGTGTGTGTGTGCGCGTACATTTGTCCTTTTGTTTTGTGTAGAGATAGATAGATAGACAGATAGATAGATCGATGGATCGACAGATCGACAGATAGACAGATGAACAGATAGGCAGATAGAAAGACGGACAGATAGACAGACGGATAGATAGATAGAGAGAGAGCGCGAGATAGATAGACCTGAGCCACTTTGCGTGCCAGCCTTTCTGGGCGGAACCTTGAACCCCAAGTTATCATGATCTATCGTTCCGTGTCTTACGATATGACAAGGTTGAAGCTTTCAGTGGTTTTGGGCTCTATGCCAGGCGCTCAAAGCACCGGGCCTTCTACCAAAGACTAACAAACCCGAATGAAACCTTACTGTACTCGAAACTGAATCAAATCCCAAAGCCAGGAACCCCAAGCCGTTTTATTATTCCAAGAGGTCTCAAACCCTCCAAAATCTTTCAGAAAATTGGGGGGTCTGATGCCGAAATCTTGCACTCTAAACCTCTGCTCCCCACAACTAATAGAAGCTGAACCCAAATTCGAGTTTAGGGTTTAGGGTTCAAACCCGCCGCTCAAGGAAGATGGGAGTTTTGGCTGGTTTTCAGTATGCCAGCGTGGAGGTTCATGGGTAGTTATAGTGGTCATAAGTAGCGTTATAAGTAAGATACTTATAGTTACAAAACCCTATAGCAGAGGGCTTATAAACCTACTTGTGACTACCGTTGAGCTAGGATAACTATAGTCGTAATCGATAATCGATAGTAGGGGACTTATAACCCCGCTTAGGACCACCCATGAACCTCCAAGAACAGAAGATGGCAGGCCGATGCGCTGCAGTCCCTGCAGGAGGTCTCGGCTTTCAGGGTTTAATTTCATGTCGTGTCCTGTTTTTTTTTTTTTGGTTGAAGGGGGGGGCATTGGAGGTTCTGCAGTTTTTGGGGGTTAGGGGGTTAGGGCTTTGGAGGTACGTGGCTTTAGCTGTTGTCTCCGGGACTGGCGGTTGCGCGCTTGAAGCTTTGGAGCGTACTTGGAGGGTCATGGGTAGTTATAAGTAGCGTCAGAGGCTAGAGGCAGGATAACTACATAGTTATAGCTGTTCAGCGTTGTTTCTTCAGGGTGTTGGCCCATGGTTTCTCAACCTTTAACCGATAGATACAGACACTTACGCAATTATTCATTCATCGCTTTGTTTGTGTTTGAAAAAGCTACATGTATGTGTACACGTACATACACACACATACACAAATCCATACATCCATACATCCATACGGACATACAGACATACATACTGCATGCATGCATACATATATACACACATACATACACACATACATACATACATACATACATACATACAGACATACAGACATACAGACATACAGACATACAGACATACATACAGACAGAAATACAGACATACAGGCATACATACATACACACGTACGTACGTGCGTACGTACGTACGTACGTACGTACATACGTACATACATACATACATACATACATACACACATACATGCATATATATGCATGTGAATATGTACACGTACATGTATGTTTGTACATATATGCATGCATGCATGCATGCATGTGTGTATGTATGTATGTATGTATGTATGTATGTACCTATGTATCTATGTATCTATATATCTATGTGTGTATGTATGTATTTAATTTTTTAATTTACGTATGTATGTATGTATGTATGTATGTATGTATGTATGTATGTGTGTATGTGTGTATGATTTGTATGTCTGTATGTCTGTATGTCTGTGTGTCTGTATGTCCGTATGTCTGTATGTCTGTCTGTCTGTCTGTCTGTCTGTATGTATGTATGTATGTATCTACATGTATATATGTACGTATGCATGCATGTGTGTTATACTATACGTATAAAGCCGTAGTAGTCATGCTGGTAACAATAGCAGAAATTGAGGGTTCAGGCACTGGAAAGCCTCACAACTCTTTTCTTCAACCTCGCATGCCCATGCCTGAAGACGACCTTCAAATCACAGATGTTGCATGCATGATATGTACGTACATGTATATGTGCATGTGCGACATCCGTTAAAGTCAAGTTGGACTCAGTCAGACTTCCATCCCCAGCCGCTCGACATAAGCAGCGCCTTGGCAGCCTGCGGAAGCCTTGCGAATGCCAATCAAATTCGGGTTTAGGGTTTAGGGTTTAGGGTTTAGGGACGACTCCTCGAGCCCATCGGGCTTTTTGCGCTCGTTTTCGGAGGGCCCGGTTTCGGTGCCCAGAAGAGAAGCAAGTCCAGTACACCCGACGAACCCAATTCCCGCTCTGAAACCCGACCCCGACGCACTTGAGCTTTTCGTGTCCTACGACTTACAGCCTGATACTTTGAAAGCACCGTGCAGGGACCTACCTTAACAGCCGGAAGAGCAGCATAATACCTCCCTTCCCCTCTTCTCGTTTCCATGGCCTCTCGTGTAGATCGCTGCCAGTCTGGAGAGACTGTGAGCCATTTTGCCGCCGGCCGAAGCCATTCTGCCTGGGCACTCAGAACCCTAAACCCTAAACCCTGAAAGAAAACTGTTACCGGGTCCTCGCTTTAGGGGTCTGGAGGGCTTCACTCTTCTGGGGTTTGGGGTGGGGGAGGCGTTCTGTTTAGGGTTTTACGGTTTAGGGTTTAGGGTTTGCAGGCATTATTGCCCCATTCTTGCTGCTTCGATTTGGCGTCCCCACCGTAGCTTCATCATTCATATTTATATTCTTCTTACTGCGGTACAACTGCTACTACGATCTTGACTTGTTCTTTCTTCTGGTTGTAGTGTCGAAAAGGCATCATTCCAAGCATAGGATTGGTGCTGCATTATTAAGGCCCCTCGAGAGGGTCTTCCGAACAACTGAGTTCCATTTGTGCTACAGCTTCTCTTCTCGACATAAACTCAGTTGTATGCTAAAGACATACATGCTTACGTACATACATACATACATACATACATACAGACAGACAGACAGACATACATACATACATAAATACATATATACATACAGACAGGCATAGACATCTGCATACATATACACAGAGTCTTTGTCTCGTTCCCAGGTGTTTGTGACCAGCCCTGGCGGACGCTGCTTCATAAGCGGCAGGGGCCCCGGCAGCCACGCGTACTAGGCTTCAGTTTCTGGTCATGGAGTCATAGAGGGTCCATAGAGGTTTACTTTTCGGGTTGCCATACATGAGTTTCCAGAAGGGTTGCCATCAGGAACCGAAAAAGCACCCAGACATAACATCTTGGGTGGGATATACCGCTTTGGTTGGCGTTCATTAAACATTAACGAACCAGTAATCGTTATCTTGGGCCTTATGAATCCTTATCGAGCCTTTGTACTACACCCGGCACTGTTCTCTTCACAGTAGCCCGTGTATACTCCCTAATACCTCCTAACCCCTAAACCCTCTTTAGAACTGTCACAGGAACCCTTCTAGTAAACTCTTAACCCTCACACTGAACCATTTTGGTAACCGCACTACCCCCTTTTTGGTTAGCCCTCAACTCTTCTTCCCCTTCACTAAACCCTCGTAGTAAGTAGCTTGTCGAGTACCCTGCATAGTAGCGCCAACCCCTCGTCCGTTCAGGCCCCACACCCTAAACCCGCTAAACCCCTCCATTCTCGCAACATTGAGCCCTAGACCCTTATCCTACATCCGTAGACTTTACCTGTATAGTAATTAGCCCTCAGCCCTCTTCCTCTAATAGCCCCCAAACCCTAAACCCTCATATTCAGGTAGCTCCAAAGCCTAAACCCCGATACTTGGGTAAGTCTCAATCCTAAGCTCTTATGCTTAGGTGGCACTCAACACCTCTTCTACACCCTAAGCCCGTAGCTTAAATCCCTCAACTATACCTTTGGAGAAAGCCAAGCCCTAAGCCCGTTTATTTAAGTTAACCCTAAACCCCAAATCCCAAACCCAAGACCCTAAGCCCTCCACCTGTAGAGTAACCCTAAGCCTCTGTTCGCAACCCTAAGCCCATATCCCAAATCGTAAGCCCCGTACCTAACCTCCTACATAAAGCCCCTCTTCCCTTCAGTAAACCCACCTTAAGCCCAAACACTTCTATTTTGGTAGACCTTAAGCCACAGCCCCTGTTCCCTAAACCCTAAACTCTTAAACCCCTTTTTCCACCCGAACCCTAAACCCTAAACCCTAACTGAAACCCTAAACCCTAGACCCTAAACCCTTAAACCCTTGTTCCCCTCCCCCCCCGAACCCTTAAACCCTAAACCCTAAACCCTAAACCCTTAAACCCTTGTTCCCCTCCCCCCCCGGACCCTTAAACCCTAAACCCTTAAACCCTTGTTTCCTTCAGATGACCCTTTGGAAGGTCGGCTGCCCACTGCAGAGCCAAGTTCTTCCTCGACGCGGCGAAGCGAGGCTCGGGCGCTTCGGGGCCGAGTACTGTTTAGGGTTTAGGGTTTAGGGTGGAGGGTTTAGGGTTTAGGGTTTAGGGTGGAGGGTTTAGGGTTTAGGTTTGAGGGTTTAGGGTTTAGGGTTGAGGGTTTAGGGTTTTTTGGGGTTTAGGGGCCTTTGTTGATGGAGGGTTCTATTCAAGCGGAGTTACAGGGACTTTTTTAAGAATGGATTCTGGTAGGGTTTTCGAGGGTTTGCCATGGGGATTTATCTAGGGGCCTTAAGCATTCGAACGGGGATGTCAGTGTTTTGGGATGTAGTGTGGTGGAAGCATGGTCTTCCTGCTACGAAGTCTTTGCGAGTTTTTTTGGGGACTTTTAGGTTGAGGGTTCAGGGTTTAGGGTTTAGGTTTAGGGTAGGGGATTTCAGGGCTTTGGGCTTTGACCCTAAACCCCAAACCCTAAACCCTAGTTTGGGTGCAGGCTGTTTGGGCCTAACGGTTGGGGCTTGGGCTCCGGTGTTTGTTTCTTTGAAGTTTCGGGCTTTGGGTTTGGGGTTTCGACCCTGCGGTTGCGGCTTAGGGCTTTGGGTTTAGGGTTTAGGGGCTGAGGGGCTTAGGGTTCAGGGATTTGGGTTTTGGGTGTTCGGTTCGGTTTTCGAGGCTGGAGGTTCAGGGTCTATACTGTTGTGTGTAGGGTTTAGGCAGTTGAGGCTTTCGGTTTGACACTTGGGTCTTTCAGTTTAGAGTTTGCTATTGGCTCTGGGCTTTGTGCTTCAGGGACGGAGGGTGTAGGCTTTTGTGTCAGAGGTTTGCGCTCAGGGATCAGGCTAAGGATTTCGATTTCCTCTAGCTTCAATGCTGTGGTAGCTGCTGCCGCTTGACGTAGCAGTGGTGATCGTGGCAGCAGCAAGGGCGTGCCAACGCCAGTGTCGTGTGGAAAAAGCTCCCAATGTTGTTACCATTACGAGCATGAGCAACACTTCACCAGGCTTAATAATGTCATGTTTACTCTGACAGGGGACTAGAGTGCAACTTCTACTACGGCTGCAGTGACTACTATCAGTACAAGCTCTGTGCCGAAAGCAGTACACAATGCCAGAAGTGAGGACGAACGTGATTGTGGTGCGCATTATCGTTTCGTTCTGCGCCCTTGTTGTTAAGCAGATGCTCTACCACGGCTGTTGTCCCCTTTGCGCCTTTTTTTCATCATCCAGCTTCGTGTTCACAAATTAAAGAATCAGGGTCACAATAATTGCAGCTCTACCCCTAAACCCTAAATCCTAAACCCTAAACCCTAAACCTCTACTGCCAGAAACCTGGAAAGTCGACAGGCCTCTCTCTAAGCGAACCTTTCCTAGACAAGCTTGGTAGACCGTGAACTCAGATGCCAGAGGCACGAAGCTGAAAGGCTTGACAACTGCCCTCTGAAAGTCGCTGAGACGGATCCTAAACCCTAAACCCTAAACCGTAACATTCTAACACCCTAAACCAAAATGGCTGGGTTTGTTTGAGGCTTGGCTCTCTTTCTGGGAGAGATATCCTCAGACCCAAAAAAGCGATGTGCAACTTGAGCCGAGGGTTTAGGGATTTAGGGTTTAGGGATTTAGGGTTTAGGGTTTAGCGTGTAGGGATTAGGGTTTAGGGATTAGGGTTTAGGGTTTCCGCCAGGTGCGCGAAATCCAGCTGACGGATTCTTCTGCGCAACCTCAGGTCGGGAGTGACTGGCTTTGTGACGATGATGTTTGCCGATCGTGCCGATAAATGACGGCCATTAGGATGATGATGAACATGTTTGAAGGTTGTGTTTTCAATTTCATTGATAGCATTAGTACGTTTTACTGCTACTTGTCCTACTGCTGCAACAGCAACTGCTTCTGCCAGTACGAGTAGTAACAGTAGTACTAGTGCATTGTGCCGGGAATTAGGTGACATAGTCATTCGGCAAGAGCAATGGCTACGCAAATGATTAAGTGGTTGTTGACGGTGCGCTTGAGGCAAGTGTTCTGCTGACAGGTTGGTTGTCAAAGGTATGTGCTTTGGAAAAGCAAGTCGGTTGGTGGTGAGTTGGTGGGTGGAGGGCCATCGCTGGTTGGGAGTGTGGGCTCGGGCTTCTGCGTAGGTGGATTGGTGCTGCTGCTGGGCTGTTTTCCGTTTGCCCTCAAGTGAGGATGCTGATGCTGATGTGGCAACATCTCCGGGCTGGTGAAACTGCTTCAGCTGCTGGTTGACCCATTCAGCCAATGCTTGGGTCTGAAGCTTTTTGAGGTTTGCTTCGGTTCTGCTCTTGTCGGCGATGTGGATGTTGTGCTTCTGGCAGAAGTTTGCAGCAATTTGATCTAGGTCAAGCATGCTTTCACGAGTAGCTGTTAGTAGTGTCTGAGTAAAGACACCTTCTTTGATGCTTCTGGCAAAGACAATGTTCAAGTAGCGGCCATTAGCAAATGATCGAAGGTGGTAGTTGTCCAATCCTTTGTAGCATAAAGCTACTGCAGCAAGTGAAATCGGCAGTATTGATAGCCGGAGCAGCATCACTGGTCATGATAGTAAGAGTTTATAGAGCGAAGCATATGCCCTTGCATGAACCACCAGAACGTCAGCATCAAGACTAGCAGCTCTGTTGATGAGAACAGGATGTATGAGAAGGGCAGCAGCACTAGTAGCAGCAAGAGGAGTGCTTCTGATTGCAGTGGGTGCAAACATGGCAGTTTCATAATCGTACAGGTACACATCGCATTGCGGCTGGCAGCAGAAATGAAATGATATGAAGGCTCACCTGTGACCTGCACAGCGGTACCAACTGGAATGTAGGACGACGTATGAAAATGGACTTAGACAATTTACGTATCAACCACCAAGGTTTCCTTAAGGATCATGGCCAAATCTAAATCCAAACTTTCCCAGGGGAAGATCGTCTCTTGTGCCGCCGGGGAGACCTCTACTTTCTTCCTGTCGAGTGATGGTGAGGTTTCCCTTAAAGGGATCTATAGGGGTTCCTTTAAAGGGAACTATATGGGTTTCGGGGTTTAGGTTTTAGGGTGGAGCTTTCTTGCTGTCGCGGGGCCATGCATGGGGAACAGGGCGGGTACCATGGTGCCACGTAGTCAGATCCTTGTGTTTCTTCTTGGCTTACCGGTTGATGCAGGGCGAAGGACATAGGTTTCGGGGGCTGCCAGTGATAGTCACGACATTTCATTTGCTCGGAAGCTTGTATCGGCGGATTGAGGCAGATAGCATGAACATCATCTCGATGTGTATAAGTGTGACGTTTGCAAGTTGTCATGCCGAATACTACGATAGCACAGCGATTGAACGCATGATCGAAGCTCATTGTGCTATGGCAAGATTACTGTTAGCATTTTCACTCTCTGCTGCTGTTGGCACTGCCATCATCGCTACCGCCTTGAGGTTGATTATGTTGATGATCTGGTGGTTGATGATATGATGGCGACGTGGACCATCAGGCTTCATTGACGAAGCCCCCTCTTGCTCTCGGGGGCCACCTAGCAATATGTACAGTAAGACCTCCTGAACTGGAATCAAACCCCCGCAAACCCTAAGAAGCCCCGAACACGCACACAACGCCCGCCGCCCCAAACTCCCAAATCCCAAGAAGCCGCCAAGACCTGTAGCCGTGGGCCTCTGAGAAGGTGTGGTCCTGGCTCGGGGAGGAAGCAGCGACAGTCTCGGCTGCCCTTGGCCGGTTTGTGTGATCCTGTACTTGGAGGTTTTTGGGTAGTTATAAGTAGGGTTATAAGTAGGGTAACTATAGTTATGACCCAAATGAGGGGTTTTATAACTCCACTTATAACTACCCATGAACCTCCAAGTACAGCTGAAGAAAGATGTTAGAGTAGGGATGTTTAGAGTTATCGCACAGCTGTGATGCACCGGCCAAGCTTTGAATCGGACTTGAAGGCTTGCCTGCAGATTTTGAGCAGTTGCTGAAGGTCTAGGAGTTTTTGGTTCAGGGTGACAAACTTGAAGAATTTTTCAGCTTCTTTGTACTTTGGAGTGCTCTTCCTTATAGTGAAGCCCCAAACTCGAATCCTTGCCACAGGTCTTCGCAACAAGTTCTCCTGCCGTGATCCGGAAGCTTTGCACAATGCCTCATTTTGAACTCCTCCTTACCAGAAGAACGACGCCCTGCTTCCTGCTGTTATGGTTTGAGTAAGGCTAGACTGGTGTAGAGCATCCTAATTCCTTCATCTTCGACCCTGCGACATGTATCCGCGACGGGTCCGCAGTGTCAGGCTCAGAGATCTTAGACCTACGAAAGTCGCCGCTGTGACGCAACTTACATGTCAGTCAGCCGAAGCATCGGCTTCAGCCTTTAAGGGCAGAAACATTCCAATGGCTGAAGAATCAAACTGCATCCTATTTTACTCCCTCTCCACTCCGAGTATGTCAATATGCCCCGGAAGAGAACGACTGAAAGCTAGTTCCGAAACCCGAAATCGTTGGCCTTGAACCCTAACCTAGGCACCGAACTGGGGTTTTGGGAGGCTTCGCGGCTTCGGACTTTTGGAGATCCTCGGATGCTTAGAACCAACGAGGGGCTGTTGCAAAAGCAGCGGAGTGCCGTTTGCCTCTGAGCCAGCGCACTTGAGCCATGCGTGTGTTCATCGAGGTTCTCAACAGCTGCTGGGCAGATCTTAGTTTCGCAATCCAGATGCTACTTTGCAGGGTTTCAGCTTTATCGTCTCGGAGCAATGGTGTAAGATTTTCGGCATTGCATCGGGCTTTTGGTCAAAAGGTCCCGTTCCCGTAAAGTGATCCGCTCCGCAGTTGGGCCCACAACAAGCCCCTTCTCCGTTCCCAGCGCTTGTGAAATTAGGTTCCCCAGTAGTACCCTTTTGCCCTTTTTCTTTCTGGGGTAGCCTTACTATTAAGGGGCCACTGGGGAACCTAGGAAAAACTCAGCGCTGCAAACTCGACACAACCTCGATGCAGCCGTACACCCAACTTGCAGGCCTCAACAGCCGAATTCCGAAGCCTGGAACGCACATCCCTAGACCCCAAACATGACAAACATGACAGACCCGACACCCGAAAGTTTAAAGTCCTAAAAGGGTTTAGGGTTTAGGGTTTAGGGTTTAGGGTTTCGGGTTTAGGGTTTAGGGTCCCTAAACCCTAAACCCTAAGCTTTCAAACCTAACCCCCCCCCTCTTCTTGGGCAACTTCTTTGGGCCCAGAAACGCCGATGAGCTTCGAGCCTTCGGACACAATCTCCGCGGACGCTTGGCTCTCCGTGCTCAGGCTTCGGGTTTATGGTTTTCTTAGCGCAGGGTGTAGAGTTTAGGATTTAGGGTTTAGGGTGTAGGATTTGGTTTCGGGGTGAGGGTTAAGCTGTAGGATTTAGGTTCGAGGGTTTAGCATTACGGATCCATGTTTTTTGGACAATACAAGGGTTCCTACAGGATATTTTCGGGTTCAGGGCTTCATGGCCAAACCCCTGCAGCCTAGACTAAACCCTGTTTAACCCTGAACCCTAAAGCCGAACCATCACAGCTATACCCCAAACCCGAAACCCAGAGCTACACAACCCTGAACCCTAAACCGACAAAACCCTAAACCCTAAACCCTAAACCCTAAACCCTGAACCCTAAACCCTAAACCGACAAAACCCTAAACCCTAAACCCTGAACCCTAAACCCTAAACCCTGAACCCTAAACCGACATGTCCAGGTAAAGTCGAGGCTTGAAGGCCTCTTTCTGCAGCAGCTGCAGAAGCAGGGGGAGGAGGATGTTACCGAGGCCGGTCAGGGTCTCACATTTTCTTTTTTTGGCTACAGAGAAACCCTAAACCCTAAACCCTAAACCTTTTAGGGTTTAGGGGTTTAGGGTTTAGGTTTTTTTCGTTTTGTCTTTAGTAAACCGGGGGTTGTAGTAAAAAAAAGCATGTTTACCAGGCTCTTAGGATCCCTAATGGCCCTAGTGTCTTTCTATAGCTATGGTAACAAGCTCGCTATGGCCCTCGGCGTAATGGTTGGTGGAGGCCCCCTATCTTGCAGGGCTTCAAGGTTTGGGTTTGGGTCAATATATACTGTAAAGGGTCATACGTTTCGGGCTTCGGGCGGCTATGGGCACATACATTTTGGCTCCATTTGTCTTTGACATTGTAGTTAGGAATGTCAAGGTTGTTTTTTACTCATGTGATGTTTATGAGCATGTGTGTCGGTAGAATCATGACTCACTGCATGCCTCTCAAATTACTGCTCGCTGCATTTCATCGAGTCGATTCGTCAGGGTGCGTTGGCGTTCTTGGGCGTTTGTTGGGGAAGCACTGCTCCTGCAGGATTTACATCAGGGTCGCCGGTTGTTTTCGTGCGTTGCCTGTACATCGTTCTTCTGGGTGCTTTTTAAGGTCCTTAAGCAGTTCTGCTCCGTTCTGGTGTCAATCATGCTTGGGGTGAAGATTTCCACTGCCGCGTGTATTTAGATCTCGAGTCGCCAACCAAATCAAAGCCGGAAAGCCCCACCCCAACTGACATGTTCCGAGATCAGCCTTCATACCATCCAGTGCCTTTCGACTTGATCCGCACCGCACGTATTAAACCATGCATCCGCATCTCCCAGCCTCACACGCTCTTCCTGCTGTTCCTGCGCTTGATATGCTCAGGCTATAAATACATGAGAGGCCATAAGGGACTTGCTGGTATCGAGCGAGGAAGGCCCCTAGATATGTTTCAGCTTTGGCTTTCGGGTCGTCCCTGCTAGTGGTCAGAAGCCTTGGGTCAGGTGGACGTAACCCTGACCTTCCAAGACCGGGTTTTGGAGGCTCCGACCGGTCCTTGTAGGGCTCTTGTCTACGGCTTCAGGATTTCAATCTAGGGTTTAGGGGTTAGGGGGATCTCATAACGGAGTTTAGACACCGAAGGCGAAGGGAACCCCGTAGGTTTGCGGACCAGGAGTTCTGAAGCTATTAGCCCCAAACCCCAAATCCTAAAC
>CAJNJA010009758.1:0-14608 GCA_905231915.1 Symbiodinium necroappetens | reverse complement strand
AATTTGGAAGCAGATGTGTTCTTAAGAGGTAGTGGGACCCCAAGATACACAATTTGTGGCTGTCTTTTAACTTCAAAACCATCTAACCACCAAAGATTATCAGCTTCAGCATTATTTCCAAAAGCAACAGTTTTGGCTTCTGTCTTAAAGTTAAAAGAACCATCCCATAGTTGTGTGGTGAGGAAAGCTTGTTGCAACTGTTGGGAGTTGCTGCTCAGCATAAGACGATCATCCACAAAGACCTTAGCGAAAATGTTGTCATGTGGAATTTCATTGGCCCACTCCCCTAACATCGTGGCTGCAGCCAGCATGCTGAGTGGATCTCCTTGCGGAATTCCCAAAGAAGACTTAAATCCCGTCTTAGAAACCGAACCATTTAACGATGTAAATCTTTGGAGATTCTTAATCATGAATTGCCATGTTGCCACAACTGATGCAGGAACACCCGTGCGAAGTAAACTTTCACACGCTTTGTCAGGTGGGACATTATCGAAAAATTTTTCAGTATCGATGGCAATTCCCTGAATCGGGTTTCTAAACTCGGGATCCAGTCGCCAAGTAGACTCACACATGAGTGCAGCTGGAAGCCACGCATGAAAGGCAGATCGCCCACATACTCCACCAACTGAGTGCTCAGAGATATTTTGTTGTACTTCTTGATGCATTGAAAGAATAGTCTTACAAAAAATCCTGTAGCATACAGGAGTGATCGTCAAGGGTCGCAGGTCTTTGACAGATGTTTTGCCTTGCTTCTTGGGGATGCATGTCATTTTGCAGTTAAGCCATGCCAAGGGCACACGCTGCTGCTGTATTGCTTTGTGAAAGATATGTGCAAGGAAGAGTATTGCAGAATAAGGAAGCTGCTTCATATGAGCAATTTCAAGCCCATCCAAGCCAGGAACTTTCGAAGCGTCAGCTCTGGATAAAATAATTCTCAAATGCTGGGTAATGTCCAAAACCTGTGCAGCATCGCAGCAGTGATGAGCGCGAGTTCGCTGCTGCGCAGAAGCCGTCGCCTGATTGCTCTTGTACACATTTTCAAAGAACTCTGTGATTTCAGCGAGAGAATCATGCAAGCAGGTTGTAAAACCGTCCTTACCATATTTTTGACTCGCAATACAAGAAGGAATAGGTGGTGATGGAGCTCGGGCCCATCTGAAGAGATCTTTAATCCATAAGTGTTGTGATTGCCCACTCTTCCGGATTTTCAATCTCCATTTTTTGAGTTGATTTTTGCTGATCTGTTGAAGCTTGGAAAGTATGTTCTTGTGTTGATGCCAATCTTGATTTTTGATTGCTTGTCCTAATTGATTGTGCAATTTACTATTTTTGAATTGGTCACGCAATCTGAATCTCGGCTGCAATCCCAAGATGGCACCGCTGGGATTATGAATCCTTTGGAAAGCTTGACACCATATCTCCCAATCTGCATCGACGCTTGTCTCATGCATCTGAGAAATATGAGCAGCAAGAGTCCTTTGCCACTCATTTTCGCACGTGTCAGTATTTTTAAAAACGACCTGATGATAAACTTCCCAAGTGGGTTTTTGTTGAAAACTGTTATGAATTGTCGTGTGTATGAAAGAATGTCCTTTGTCAAGCACCTCGGCGGCTTTGATAGGGGCAATCGTTTCCTTAAGCAAGTCAGTCACAGCAAGAATGTCGATACAACTGGTGTTGCCGTTGCTATGTTTGTATGTGTAGAAGTCGAAATTAGTGCTGTGGGTGAGCGGAAACCATCCATTGGCAATGCAGTTCTGAACGAAGTGTCCATTGCGCGAATCGGCATTAATGTCACCAAACAGAATGCAACTATCATGATTGTATGTTTCCAACACCGACAACATTTCGTCAAGAAACGGCGCGCTGTTTTGCGTAGGCGCATAGATGTTAAAACAAGTGATCCATCTCTGTTGAACAAAGGTTTTAACAGCCAAAAATCGCCCTTTTTGAAACCAATTACCCATAGACTCAACACTAATCTCTTGCACAGGTATATGCGACCGAATAGCAAAGGCAACGCCGGGAACGGTCTGTTCAAGATGAATGGACTTTTTGTTGTGTCCTTGCTTTTTGTAATTAGGAAGACCACTAAAATGCAAATTATACCCATACTGCTTAAAAATAGAGCACATGCCAGGCACGGAGTCAGCACCAATGCGAACTTCTTGCAACGCAATAATATCAGCCTCAAGGGCTATGATTTCATGTACATGCGGAGCAAGAGCATTGCTATTCCAAGTGCCAATCGACAGTTTGTCATGATTAGAATCATTGTGCACAGCACTTGTTGTACGATGAAAAGCTTCATCCCAAGATAAAGGGAATTCTTCATCGTCTTTGTGTCGATCCTCAGCATCAGAACCACCACAACAAAAATCACCCCAATCAATAAAGCAGTGACAGTGTGGGATGATGTTCCAAACAAAGGATTCATATGCAATCCTTTGGTGGAACTCCTCTTCTCAGGCATTGATGAGCGGGTTTGGCAAATTTCCAGCACTATTACTTGCTCCTCCTGAGAGATTTTGTGCTGACAATGTTTGCAACTGCGCAGTAAGATTTTGAATTTGCTGCATGAGCTGCTGTATGGTCTGCTGTTGCTCGCTGTTCTGCTTCATCATGGCGTCAAGCTGTTGCTGTAACCCGTTCGCCTCTTTTTGATCCTTATCCTCGTCCGATTCAGTCCAATCCTCAGAATCAATTCTCATGGGAGTTATGATCTCGGGACGATGTCGCTTACGGGCAGCGTTGTTAACGACATCAACAAAAGACATGTGGGCATTGTGAGCCTTCGGATGAAGCTTGCCAACTCGACACTGTGCATTCCATGAAGGGAAATGCAACATGCTGTTATCGGGCACTGGCTCATCTGAAACTTTTTGAATTTTGCGCGCAGCTTCAATTTTGAGTGTGCGTCTTTCGTAACCAAAAGTGATAGGAAATTGCCAAACTTTGGGTTCCTCACATGATCTCACTAACCACGTGTATCCAGCTCTTTTCCATCGTCTTTCACCATCCTTCACAGAAGCTTGCCATTTAAGCTGCTGTAGCAGTTCAATTATGTTCTCAGTTTCCATTTCGGGAGGAACATTGCTTATGAAATAAGCTGGATCATCATTTTTTCCAAGTTTCGCCTTCAATTCTTCATGATGTGAAGTAAGCATTCTAATTGCCCAAGTGCCTCGAATTTTGAAGGCTCCAAGGTGTTTGCCGTGGTTGTCCTTAAGAACTTCAAGCACTTCTTCGTCATTCATTGGACGACCCTCTTTTTTAAGCCAAATGTGTTGAATGTTAGTGCGCAAAGCTCCAGGCACGTTGACCTGAAGTTTGCCAGGTCCTGACATAGCAAGCAGAGATTGCACTTGCAGGCTTGGCACTCGAACAGAAATTTGGTATATGCGCTCATTAGCTTGTTGGTGAATCGCTTGTAGATTCCAGGCATCAAGAATCTCAAGATTGCGATTGTGCTGAACAAGTGATGAAATCCACTGCTTTGCAGCAGGGAGTCGTTTTTGTTCAATTTCAAGCTGGGTTTGAGCACATGCTCCGCTGTCACTGAAAGTCAAATAGCACACTGAACTTTTGGCAATGCTAGGTTTTTGAATGCTTACGGCGGGTGCCGTCTTGCGATATTCAACGTTAGCGTATGTGACTTGATGAAGATAAGCTTGCATGGAGATCTTTTGGCTGTAATCACCATTTTGCTTGATGAACTCAACACAAATGGGCTCAGGTTGCTTAACACCAATTTCCATAGGGAAAGGTGCAACAATACCAATAGGATAGTTTCTGCCAACTCCTTGTTCAGCAATACGCTTAGCTTGCTCTTCTTTTTCGCAGACATATACCCCCCCATGGGTATTGGAAAACTCGCAGAGAGGCCGCACGTTCCAACCATCCGGGACTAAAGTGTAAGTAGTGCTGTTTTGCTTGCCTTTTCCTTTAGCTTTGCCCTTACTCGCATGTTGTCCTTTTGGAATTTCAACATTCACTGATCCTTTGTCGTTGCCTTTGCCTTTGCCTTTGCGCTGTTCCGTGTGATTCGGCTTTTGATTGTCTCCATGTCCTTTTCCCTTTGGATTAGCATTCAAACTACCTTTGCCTTCAAAAGATTTTCCTTTTGCAGAAGAAGGCTCAACATTGGGTTTTTGCTGGCTGCTACTTGCTCTGTTGCTGTAGTCTGCATTCAAAGCTCTGTTATCCTGGGAGGTAGTTAATCCCATTCTTTGTGCAGCAGCGACAACACAACTTTGAAGTTGTTTCGCATCCTTAGTTCGTTCAATCTTTTTGCAGAATTTCAAGTCTGAAATAAGCAGCATGCGAATCTGCTTAGGCGCGAAACCGTGTTGAACAGCTTTGAGTTTTTGTACAAGCTTGCTGATGTCGGCTTTGTTTGGCTGGAATGTTGCATCCGATTCAACACCACCCGTCAGCATATGGCCCATATCATCATCAGAAAAGGTCTCAACCGGATCAGCAGAAATAGCCCAAATCAAGGATCGGCTATTGTTAAATCCAAAGACCTCATCAGAATCAAACCCAGATCTATCATAGCAACCGTCAAAGACGACACTATTACTTTGGGACATGTAAGGCCTAAAGCCTTCAGAATTATGACCAGAAGAACTAGAGCTTCCGAAACGACCCTCCAAAGCATCCGCACTGAAGCCCAAGCTTCGCGGCATACACTCATCGATGACTTCATTTGAGCTCCTCGTCGGTGAATGATGTTTACGTTTTCGGCTCAAGATCGTACCATGCACTTTGTTTTCGAATAATTCATGGCTTGAATTTTTGCTTGGTTGCTCAAGTGGCTCAGTGGAGGTGTCAATTTCTGTCTCGGCAACACTTTCCGGGTAATGTTCAATCTCACTAATGTCATCGCAAAAGATGTCAGGCCAAGTATGGGTAATTTCTTCGATGCCCACCCCAGTTTCGTTACAACTAGAACTAATTTCCCAAACCATAGAATCCTCGTCAACCCCCTGAACAGACACAATCCTATCGATTTCGCCGTGCTCGCAAGCTCCTTCGCGGGCCATAAATCCTCGGATTGATGCGGATTTGCAATAGACCGGCCTACCGAATCGCATACCCGTCAATTCGCTATCATCCCAGCGATTACCCTGATCAGGAACAACAAATCCAAGTTGTTGCAGTTGACCTCGAAGATTTTGCTTACAAGCATCAATCCTTTTTATCGGGGTTGTAAACATGACAGCTATGATTCTAGTGCCTTGCCAATTACAAGTAGCATGGGGAATTTTAAAAGTGGGAACATCTAAAGTGCACCCCACTGGGACAGGGGCTTTGAAACCCTTGTGCTTACCATAGGAGTCATCCCCAATTGCGGATTGAAGGAAAAGTTCACCCTCTCTGAAGTGGGTGATGGCTGTAAGGAAAGCTGGGAGCTTTTCATTGCGCGAATCGATATGCAAATCAGTCTTCAGATTTTTGTTGATAACAATGGTTGATCCATACGCTTTGCAATTGCATTGTTGAAAGTACTGCGTAAAGACTTTGGTGAATTTTGGCAGCATTGAAGTTGGCTTGGTGAGAGATAATCTAGCGGCTCCTAAAGTAATTTGCAGGCCCTTTCCTACTCGTTGCCAAGGGATGTCAGGATGATCAAGAAGCAGTCGGATATCATCAACAGTAACCCTATTCTTATTCAGAATGTTATTGGCTTGATCCTCAATTGTTGAAACGATCGGATGAGAGCCTTGAGTATCGCCAATATCAGCGGGTTCACAACTATGACCCCGAGCATGAATCATCCCACCTATCATAAATTGATTCCCAAGGCATAAGACCCACATAACAAGAAATGCCAAATACACACATGACCCCATAATCCGTTGCCAAGGCCACCTGCTGCTAGCATCAATTGCTGTTTGCTTGTGCAATTTTTGGCTCATGCGATGTTGTTTGTCCTTTTGCATATGCTTATCCCTTGAAAGGATGTTCTCTGCTTCAACATATGCAAGTCGAAGTCTCTGCTTCGCAGCCATCGAGATAAAGGCAGATGCAGATACACCGCGCCGTTCTCGTTCACCACACCTTGGATGCATGTCGTCATGTCTTGTTGTCAATTTTTGTGCTGACCTTTTGCATTTGTTGTTCGTGCCATCGTGACACGTCACATTTTGAACCCTACCACCCACTAAAAGTCTAATGTGTCTTGTGGTGCTGTCGTCAACGAACAAGAGTCGCGAATTAAACCCAATGTTATTAAGTACACCATTTATTCCAAAGTCCAGCTTCGGCCCCCTTCGCAAGTGAAAGGAGGATGCACGATCATCAACTCCGTCACTCCTTGGATGGAAGGTGCAATTGGTCTTTTTGTGTGTTGGCTGCTTGCTGTTTTTGGTGTTGTTCTCATTGCAACAACGACTCAGCACAATCAACCTGGCATCACAATCTTCGGCATACTTGATGCTTGCCAACCTGTTGCAATGTTCAACTACAGATCTTTCCGACAAGGAAAAACCCCCAATCAACTCAACCCTGTATTCATCCCAAACCCTCACAGAACTCAGAGGCTGCATGTATGCCGCACCGATTCGCTCAAGTGCCTTGTTTGCAATATAGCTCACCAAATCCTTGTAAGGAGCTGGCGGGCTATTAGCTATTATACAACAATCTGCACACTCGCCTCCGCAAGTAGAGGGCTTCCAGTGGTAGCTAGAAAGGTGCCTCGTGGTTACAGGTACATTTGGGACTATACTCCTAATGACATCCTTTGTAACCTGTACAGCAGCAACAGACCTGTGACGGCCCGACGTGCATTGGAAAACGACAACGGCCGATTCCATCAACAATGCAGCCGTAACCTGCTTAACAATGCTTTCGATGAAAAGTGGTTGCTTCGCGAATTTTTGCATGTTCTGTACATGGACACCCAAATGATTGTACAGCCGGTTTGAAGGATCGTTATCCTTCACATGGAACAAGTCTTCGAGCAGGACGACAGAATGATCAGCCAGATAAGGTGTTCTCCACTGGAATTTCTGGCCTCCTGAGGCGATCAACACCTCTTTCAATCTGATGTTCCTGCTGTCCCCCGCGCTCGCACTCGAACTGGCTTTCGAAGGTGGAGCCTTTGGCGGGGTTTTTGGTTCCGGTATGGCCGCCTCATCCACACCCCCCCGTACTCGGGGGGGTGGTGGGGTGGGAGGGGGTAGAGCACGAGCTGGGATTGCGATGTTCGGTGCTCGACTTGGCCTGGCAGGAGGTGTTGGGGGTCTACGTGGAACGGAGCTGTACCCTGGGGGTGGCCCTGGGGGTTGCGTGGGAATCTTGGGCACTGGAGTTGCACTTGCATCTCCCTTGGGAACGGTCTTAACGACATGATCGTCCCTGTTGCCCCCCGTCTTCGCCTTCACGAGACGTTGAATCTGCTCCGAAAAGGATTCATTTGGCAGACGACCCGCTGGTCCCTTTCCTGCTGGCCTGTATTTGGGCGGCATGCTGTCCAATCGGGTGAAACTCTGTACAGACCTAACCTTCCGTTGCTTAAAAGTCTTGCAACAATGATTCCTTCGATGCCTGTACACGATTTTATCATTGTCATACCTTTCAAGTGGAATGCTGCTGAACTCTTTGAGGCTACACCCGAGGGTTTGATCGGTAGCGGCGAATCTATTTTGCACCTCCTTGGCATCTATCCCACTATAATGATGCCTATCGAAGTGTAAGTTAATCGTCCCGCGCCTGCCCTTTATTGCAGTCAAGGCATGCAATCGCGACGAGCACTGGATGATGTGTTGCCTTACACATATACGAACATCCCTCTGCAGAAAGGCTGCTGTACCAAGAATTGCAAGCATGTTCGCCCAGGCATTCTTCTTCTGAAGTTTTTTAACTTCACGAATCAACTCATCATCATGATGATCCCTGGCATATTGCATCATGTAGTTGGTAGTGAGCTTCTTAAGTCGAAACCATGAATACTTTGTTTGCTTAGCAACCGCTCTCCAGTAGCAATTGCCATCCCCGATGACATGATTGATGTGTAGTGGTTTTTGTACCCCATGATAGAATACATCAACTTCGACATCGAATTTTTCAACTCTGGAAATGTGCTGCTGCTTGAATTTTGCTTTACGAAGTTTGCTTGGCTTCTTAATCATGGTCAGGGGGTGGGGGATGTGTCCACACCAAAAACCCCAAGAACCTGCGAACCAGAAATAACCCAAGCAAAGACAAATCCTAGCAACCAAAGCCCAGATCCCAGCCCTTACCGGGTTGCAGCCGACAGCGACCCTTCTCGAAGCCCGAACTTCTCGTTGTCGTGTGTGCTCCTGAGCGATAATGGTGTGCGAAATCTCGGAGAGAACCAGAAAAAGGCCAATTAGGGTCCAGGTCCGGGTGTTATTTTTCATCTCATTAGCACAACCCCTTTTGTAAGAGAAATGCTTAGTTGATTGAATTAAAGTGCCAACGTCACGGTCATTCTCAAGGAAAGCTCTGGTCTGAAAGCACCACTCCCCAATCTTTCCGAATTCATAATCCCTGCACCAATGCGTATGAGGCAGCGATCTGGAGGATTCCTCAAATCCTTGGTTAAGTTTGTGGGCAATCCCACAAGCATTGTCTTTATCGTCATGTTCACTCATCTCATCCATCTTGCTTTGCTCATCTGTTGTGCAATGTCTGCTGTTTTTGCTTTGATTGATGGCAAGCTGTGCGCAATCGCACGTGCATTTACTCTGAGCAAAACAGACCATATCGCATTCTTTAATGGTCTCATTGCGATAGTTTTTCTGCCATTGATTTTTGTAATTTTGATGCTGTGGAATGCAACCCATCTCGCTGACGGGATGACCAAGCGAATTTGCTGTACAAGACAATCCGTTTGCAGCAGAATGTGCGTAATTCTGCATTTTCATTTGTGCGTGCATTTTTGTTTTTCTGTCATTTGCAATCGATGTGAAGCAACTGGTCACACAGACAGGCTGATTCACACGAATCTGGGTATTATACGCGTTGTCGTGCGGAATCGCACGAGTCGCAATGCCTATGTGGGTAAGCCCACACCAGGCGTACAAGAGAAAGATTGGCATAATCTTACAGCATACGCCACAGGCGTATTTGAGATTGCGGTTGTGTTCGTAGTCTGCAGCCATGTCACGCCCTAAGGCCTGATCTACGACTGAAACTAACAGCTCAAACCTCGCGTAGGTCCGAACCGCGCTTGAGCCAGAATAAGGTTTCGGGCTCCTTTAAATGCTTATTATAATAAGGAGCCCTACGGAATATTTTAAGTAATCATTTAGGCCCCTCTAGTACACCCCTGACTAATGAAACCCCTCCTCTACTACAAGGGCCTTAATAATAGGATTATCGATTGTAATCCTTGTGGTTGTAGAGGAGTGTACAAACTCCACGCTCCTAGACCCTACACCCTAAATGAACCATGGACCCTAAAAGTCCTAAGCCCTAAACCCTAGAAGCCCTAAGCCCTAAACCCGAGAAGCCCTACACCCTAAACAACCCCCCAAAAAGCCCTAAACCCCGCGAACTGGAGGAGCTGGGCTTGGAGCTTTGGATTCGGATGGCTTTTAGGGTTTAGGATTAAGGGTTTAGGGTTTAGGGGTTGAAGGTTTAGGGTTTACGGGATTAGGGTTTAAGGGTTTAGGGTTTAAGGGTTTAGGGTTTAGGGTTTAGGGTTTAGAGGGGTTTAGGATTAAGGGTTCAGGCGTTGTAGCCTCAGCCCTATAGCCCCCTATTGCCCTCCACCTGTGAAGTCTTTTTGTTTAAGTTCAGAGCTTTAGCGGCTCGGGCACATAGGGTTTAGAAGGGTTGGGGCCTAAGGCGCAGGGTCTCGGGTTTCGGGCTGGCACAAGTAAGAAAAGGGACTCTAATAAGGAGAAGCTAGCTTCAAGGGTTCCTTTACAGGGTTCTATACGAGGGCTTTATTGGGCTTATGAGGGGCCTTTGGCAGGGCGAGAGTAAGGGCTCCTTTAAAGGGCTCTTTACAGCTGTTTCCGAGTTTTATGACCATCAGTGGCTTTCATGCTTAGGACAGGCCATGCTACACTTGCAGCATGGACTCTATGGGGATACTATTGGTAATTAGTGAGCTATATTAACAATAGGCTACAGTCACAGACTTCCGGTATCGGGTACAGGTCTTCGTGAGACCGTAGAGCCTGTGTTGCTTGGCTTTAAGTCTTTTGGTTTTTAGGTTTTTAGGTTTAGGGTTTAGGGCTTTTGGGTTTAGGGCTTTTAGGTTGGGGTTGTTAGGTTCAGGGTTTCAAGCTTTTAGGCTTAGGGCTGTGATGAGGGCTCAGGGCTCAGTGCCTAGTAGCACTAGTTTAGGGCTATCATTACCCTAAGTAGTTCCTTCTTTTTGGTTTGGATTTAGAATCCTATAAGGGAATCCAGAAAGGAACTACTTAGGGGCCTATGGGTAAAAGCCAGAAAGCTGGAACATAAATCTCCTCATGCAGCTACGGCAGTTCCTTCAACTCCAGGCCTTTGCGGCATCATAGACGATCGGCGATCGATGTAGTTGGGTTGGGGCTTTCTGGATCAGGGGTATCCTGAATTCCGATTCCACCAACTTCCTAGGCTAGACCCAAAGTCACAGTAAACCTTTGTTAAGCAGATCCTATGCATGAAACCCCGCGTGTCCTCTGACCGCGGACGTGCTTATTGGCTTAGGGCCACGGTGCTAGGGCTAAGAGTTACGGCTTTCGGGTCAGAGTCCAAGTCCTACGGCTTGGTGCCAACTTTCAGGGTCTTTTAGTGACCATAAACCCCAGCAGCAAAACAACATTAGCTAGTCAGCGACAGCTTCGCCAAGTGCGCACGGAAAACGCACAAAAAAACTGGCTACCCGTTCGGGTGCCGGCTTGTACTAGCAAGCTGACATCACAAACCTTCAGCACTTAAGCCCTAAACCCTAAACCCCTGAACCCTAAACCCTACACCCTTGAACCCTAAACCCTAAACCCTGGCCTATGTACCTATTACTTAGAGTATATACTAAGGGTATATACTAAGGCCTGAGAGGAGCTCTGAGGGTGCACTACTTTCTTGAGGTTAGTGTGATATACCGCATGTGCAGACAAACATAATCGATATACGCTCGCTCTCTCTCTCTCTCTATATATATACACACATGCATGCATGCATATATTCATTACATACTTAGTAGCAACTTAAATAATATCTATATATCTATAATATACATATATATATACATATATATATATATATGTATATACATGCATACATGCATACATACATGCATACATGCATACATGCATGCATGCATGCATACATACATACAGACATACATACATACATACATACATACATACATACATACATCCACACATGTGTGTATGTGTACATACATGGGTACATGCAGCCTTAGGGCAAAGCTTAACCTTCACTGCACGTGGTACAGATCGGCTCAACTCTTCGGGCTCTTCCGGGCACCTTGCCTCTGGACAGAGCCTGCAGAACGCAGAAGCATCACTATCGTACTGCTGTTGAAGATGTAGGGGTTTAGGGTTTAGGGTTGGCAGTGTAGGGTTTATGAGCCCTGGCTTATGGCCTTTTGCGATAGCCCGTGTAAAACAATACGAGGTGGCGCCGCCGCTTGGCGAATCTGTCGACTGACCTCTGCAGCCTTTGCTGCAGAAGACGAACTACGAGTCTGCACGTTCAGATCGCGCACCTCCAAATCCCAGGCAGACTAGCGACTAGAGGTTAGATATGTATGCATGTATGCATGTATGTATCATGCAGGTGAATGTAACGAAATAGGAATGTACGGATGTATGCATGTATGCATATGTATGTGCACAGCATGCATATGCCAAAGCACATACGTGAATATGAACATGGTGATGTAGATGCCGTTCCTTATGCCTCTGTCTTTGAACTCATGTACATGTAAGTCTCTGGAAGTATGCATACGCATGTATTTGCATGTATGCACCGGTACCGTCTGCCTGCCTGCCTGCCTGCGTGCCATCTGTACGCATACACCATCTGCCTGCCTGCCTGTCTGCAATGCGTGCATGCATGCATGTTGGCAGAGGCGGCTGAAGCAAGCCCTCTAATTCCAAGTACGAGTTCCAGTGAAACCCTGAATCACGATAATCCTTGAGTGCTCCATTTTATCACAGGGCCGGAAGGGCTGAAATCTGTGGAATACCAGTAAGAGCCACGTTGACCCGACGTCCAAAATTTGGGTGTTTGTCCTAGGGCGGAACTATCGTGGAGGCGGCCAAGCATAGGTAGGATTCGGGCCAACAGAAAGGCTGGTGTATGTCGGGTGTTCGAGTATCCGGGAGCTACACAGCTGCATTACCAAGTATGTCCACTAGGCTTTGAACTCTAGTTAATTCCGAGGCTCAAGTCAAAACCCTCTATCGCCACCCCTGCATGCACCAACCTCAAACCGAGCCCCTGCCGAGCCTTTGCAGGAGGCCGCAGAAATCGAAGCTGTCATCCAGCGTCTGCCCAGAGCAACACTCAGCAGCTTACCCTCCCGACCTGAAATCACGCCGAAACCGCAACTCCCTCCAACCTTAAGACCCCTAAACCCTAAACCCCACGCACTTTCAGCCCTAGGCACCCGAAGAGTTGCAAGCTTTGCTGAACGTATCCCTTAGGTCTAGATAACCTTTTAAAGGAGTTCGTACACATGTCCCGCGGCCAGGAAAGGCCAGAAAGCTCCGGCCCGATGGCTGCGAAGGACCCTCTATTAAAGGAAACTACAGGTGGGAAGTTTAGGGTTTAGGGTTTTAGGTGGGGAGTTTAGGGTATATAGAGCTTCTATACGGCTTCTATAAGGCTCCTATAACGGTAGCTGCCCACCTGAAAATGTCCTAGACTCTGTTTTGGCCCTGTGAGGACTCGGGTGGCTTCGCATCATGGGGCAGTGCCCGAGTCCGATTTGGGGGAGTCAGAAGCTGGAGCAACTCTCCCGCATTTTGCCGCGCCCAAATTGGTAGGGTGTCAAGGCCTGTTTGACATGCCGTGATATATACCTTACCTAGACCCCCCAACTACCCTCTAATATACCTTAAATACCCACTATCAGGGACCATAAGGGCTCTATTAAGGGACCCTTGGGGGGGTCCTGGTATAAACCCTGAACTCTGAATACCTCGCTCTTGGACTCTCGGGCTTCCAAAGGGCGTCCGCCGTCCGAAGCCGTCATGCCTAAACTAACTGTGGCAGCGTCGGCACCACCCTCTAACGGAAGAACCCAAAACCCTAAACCCCTAAACCCTAAGCCCTAAAAACCCCTAAACCCTAAACCCTAAAAACCTCTAAGCCCTAAACCCCAAAACCTAAATATTCAGAACCAGCCACATACCTCTAGGCGTGGGGCTTGAAAGCTTGAGGGTTCACTGTTGGGGCTCTGGGGTGCGGGGTCTGAGGTTTCAGAGTTCTGGGTTTAGGGATTGAGGGTTGAGGGGTTTAGGGGTTTGGGGTTTAGCGTTCAGGGGTTTAGAGGTTTAGGGTTTAGGGTTCAGGGGTTTAGGGTTTAGTAGGGGTTTCGGGGTTTAGGGTTTAGGGCTAAGGGCATTGAAGGTACATTGTCTTGCCGCGCACCTTGGCTGTCGCCAGAGCGAGTGATGAGCTGCTTGCACGTGTCTTTGTTGGCCTAGGGCGGATGATCTACCCTAAACCCTAAACCCTAAACCCCTACACCCCTAAACCCAGGGTTCAGGGTCTAAGTCTAGGACGTGGGTGCAACTGCGTGTATGGCTTCTAAGTATTGCTGCCCAGCTTTCACCAACCACAGGCTGAGGAGTTTGCTCTGATGCTTTTTTTTGTTTTTCGGGGTTGACGAAGTTCAAATTTACGTGGACTTTGAGGGCTTGATCTTGGGGATTGGGTTGATTCTGGCTCCACTTGTAATCTAAATCTGAACTTTGATGAATGGCATGTAACCCAAAGGACCTACGGTTTAGGTGTGCCTTACTGCCTATGCGAAACCGTGCTTTGAGTTACAGTTAGACCCCGAACCTTAAGGACGAAATGACCCTTAAAAGTAGGGTTTAGGGTTTACCCAGCGGGTTCACGAACAGGGGTGGTTTCGACTCGTTTTTTTCGGGATTTCGTGTCTTTGTTCCAGGGAAAAAAAAGGTTTCGGAAAGGTTATGTTCAGGTAGATTGCGGTCAGTTCAGGGTTTTCACTTGACTTGCCACTGTAAGCTTTGCAGGGTAGGTCCTTACCACGACAGGGTTCAAAGACACACTGACAAGATTTCAATCCACAACGACAAGCTAATTTCTTACACTGACATGGGTTTAGGCTCAACCCTAGTGGTGATTGCCGGCCGTCCCACGCGGGGGAATCACCATTTTGGAGGTGAAAATGACAAAATGGTGATTCCCACGCGTCCCCGCCCCTCTCTCCGCCACACGCCGTGGAATCACCATTTTGGAGGATTTGCCAATATTTCTTGTTATGGTGCGGAGTCTTTGTTTCTGTCGTGGTAACAACGCGCTCATCCGGGTAAGCTTTGGGGTCGGGCTGCGGCCCGGGAAAAAAACTTATTCACCGCACCCAAACCTTTGTTACCGCACCGAAAGCTTAATTACCGAGGGGGGTCGGTAATTAAGCTTT